>JAHSPS010046451.1:0-12153 GCA_033628365.1 Calidris temminckii | reverse complement strand
CACCGAGGGGAAGGGTCTGCGGGAAAAGCCACCTCACCCCTCCCCCCGGCCAAGCTGTGCCATTAGTATCCTGGAGACACTGCTCTTAATTACTAATTTTAGCCTGGACTGCAGCCTAATTACACCCCGGGTAAATCACCTCATGCTATGGTGTGTGATAGATAATTAATGAATAACCGTCTCTGGGCATTTACACCCCTCCCTCCCTCTCTCCAAACTGGGAAAAGAACTCGCCCTCTCTAAGTTTCACATCGACCAGACCTCACACTCTGAAACTCTGCAGGTTTCATGGCTCGCCCCTAATTAACACACATTAATTAATGACAGCGAAGACCTTCAGGAGCATCCCTGCCTCCATCAAGAAGCTGTGCCAGGCCCTGAATTCCCAGGCCCCGAATTCCCAGGCGGCACCGACGCTCCCACCCCCACCACAGCACCCAAGATTGGGGGTTTCAAGGCAAAAAACCCCCATCAGTTCCTTTATGAAAACGAACCCATGGCCTCGGCTAAATGAGCTGCGTGCGCCGGAGCGGTGGGGTCTGACGTCCCAGTCTCCCCAGCCCCCCCGAGCTGAGGGATCCTACAGGGAAGAGGGAAAGGGAAAGAGAGCATCGTGCTGCTGCCAGTAATTAATTTGCCAATAATCTGCCAATAACGCAGGAGCCAACGGCCACCTCCTAAAATATCTGTCTGGGAAGGGCACGGCGCTGCGTCAAAAAGAATTTGTTCGCTATTGAGTACGGAATACCGGGTTCGGGGGCTGAGATGAAGGAAAAAAAACAAAGTAAATAAAAAAAAAACCCCAAGAATAAGGGTTCTTTTCTGTTGATAAAGCCAAATTCGGGTGGGGTGTAGTGCAAATCTGGAGAAAGCGAGATCTTTCTCTGTGCTGGAAGTGAAAGTGGCGGCCAGGGGGGAAGCGGAGCGGTGATTAGTGGGCACTTAACGAACAAGGGGAAGAGAGAACAAAAACCATCCCAAACCACAGCCCCCTCAGCCACCTCCCGGGGCGGGGGGGCCCGCGGCCGGCGCACAGCCACACAGCACAAAGGTTTCACCAGGCACTGCCTCCTCCTCCTCTTCCTCCACACGGTCCGTCCTGCGGCTTTTTTTTTTTTTGGGGAGCTTTTTTAGGGGAGCACCGGGCCGAGGCTGAGCTCCACGTGGTGGGTGAGCCAGATGACCTCCGAGGTGTGCTCGCCCTCCTCGCTGGGCCGGATGGGAGCCGCCAGGTTTTTAAACTCGTGCTTCATCTTGAAGCTGACGGTCACTTCGCCCTCTTCTTTCTGCGGGGTGACCTTGATGAAAACTCCTACCTTGTTGGCTTTTCTGAAGGCAATGACGCTGCGAGGCAGAAAAAAAAACACAATAAGAACGTTGGGTCAGCCAAGATCTCAAACAATCGTTGCCAGAGATTTATTCCGACACCACGTAACAGGGTTTATGCTTGGTTTATGGCTGAATACACCCGGCTACAACAGCTGCTCTGGTTTCTTCTTCTCAGCTGCTCTCCAGGGGCTCTCCACAGTCCCTCACGCCCCCCCGGTCAGAAGGTGGGTACCCCCTTTTCACTGGTACATCCCTCAAACAGAACATTTCTGCTTTGGCTGAGGGAGTTTTGTACCCAGAGGTGAAACAGGGAAGAGCCCCACGTACACGGCTCGAGTTACCCAGAGGCTGCAGAACATCCTCCGTTCTGAAGGGTGGAGGCAACTCCGACAGACCCTACTGCGTAGTTCTCACCGCTACCATGAACCCTCTTTGCTTGCAACGGAAAGGATGACACAAGAGTATTCCTGGAGAGAATTAGTGCCACCACCTATACCTCAACCGCTGTGACAGCACGCCGTGCCTCAAAGGGAACAAATATCTCCTGAACAGCCCACAAGTGGAAAGATTTACATTGCTGATATGAGCCTCCCACCAAAAAAAACCCACACACCCAACTTCTCCCCAAGAAAACCTTAAAAAAAACCCCAAACCCAAACCAAACACGCTGAAGAGAGAGAGGAAAGGAAGTTACTTGGTTGAAATGCCAAGTATTTAAGGGACAGGATCCCCACAAAACAGACCACACTCACTCAGGGTCATCCTGGAAGTCTTGAGGCTCTGCCAGCTCATCATATTCCGCCGCAGCGTCTTTGCCAGCCAGAATAAGCTCCTTGGGAGGAACTGCCACCTGGAGAGCACAGAGAGAAGCCGCCTTTCAGCACTGATCACCACCTACACTGCGAGCAGCAGAGACACCTCCCCTTCTAAGAACTGCTTTACTACAGTTTAACAGAAAAGTGATTCATCCTGGGTTTTCCTCTGCTCCGGTACCACCTGGTTAACCACTCTACCAGTGAAATCCTGTATTTCTCCCTTAGGTTCTGGATCTCAAGGAAAAGACACAATTTCAAAACACTTTATGAGCTGAGGTTTACTTTGATGACAACCATTTAAGCTCCAAGGAGGAAAATGCAAGATAGTCAGCCGGGACCAAAGGACATATGAAAAGTATGACCTGTGGAAGGATAAATGGGAGTGGAAAGCCTTGGAAGAGGCCTGGTGTCATGCAGCAGGAGGACACAATACCTTGGCAGTGCTGTTGATGTTGTCAGGGTCTCCTTCCTCGCACTCCAGCAGCGTGACATGCATGATGTTCTCCACAGGATTGGTCAGAGTCAGGAGGACTTGGCTCTCCTGGGGGGATTCAGGAATCACAGTTCAAGAAGCAACTACTCTAAAATTTCATCGTTACTGTTAGCACCTCCATCTTCCGTGACTGATCAACACCTTCCAAAATTGCATCACATATGCTCAAGGGTTGATTAGCAAACACCCCCAGTCTGTAAGGAAGGTGCCTTACAGACCTTCCATGCAGCACTCTCTCTTAATAGAAGAAATACACGTCTCTGGAATCTAACCAAGATCTCAGCTCCACACCTTTTATTCTTTAGATATTGGCGTGTGCTTGTGATGCCAAACATCACACTTCACGGTACTCTGCTCATGCAGAATGACAAGCCCATGCAGTGTTATTCCGACCACTCCCTTAAAGCCTGCACCCTCTCTCCATGGAGCGATCGAAGCCCTCAGGCAATAATCATCACTCCGTGTCATCCTCCAAAAAGATCCCACATCCACACCTCCCGGCTGTGTCTCACCCTAAGACATTTCAGGAAAAAAACCAACGTACTGACCTTCATGTAGCGCAGGTTGGGAATAGACATAATTCTCACTTCGGGGATATAGTTACTACAAGAAGAACAAAGCAAATGGCCATGAAGGACTGTGTTGCTGGCTGTCACCTCCTCTTGAAGCAGAGGGACGTCTTCACAGACATCCAGCTAACTGCTTTACTGCTATGTTAGAGATTAGGTTACATTAAACGGAAAAAATGAAGCATCCTTTTGCCATATAAGCCTAATCCTACAAACTCCTGCCACTGTGCAGGGCTGGCACAGCATGCAATACCTTTTTCAAACTGCTGTAATCTTCAGCAAACTTTACATTTTTTAGAAGACCAGGAAGCAAACCTACTACAGATAAACTGTATATATTAAAAAGGTGCTTGCGCCATCCTGAGATGACACAATCACACAAGAGGTCAATTCAAGAGCACAAAAGAAATGAAAAGAGAAGGCATTAACTAAGCACAAATAGGTGGTTGTTCTTCCCAGCCCCCATATCTTACTTACACAGCAACCAGCTGGATCTTGAATTTGATGGATGTCGGATTAAATTCTGGTTTGCTCAGGTTATGTTCACATTTCTAGAGACAAAGATATTTCAGTCAGCGCACAAAGACAATGTGCAGTCACAAACCAAAAGAACCAGAGCTGTGAGCACGGTGCCACTAGCCACGGCACTACCGGCCTCTAGCACAGCGCAAAGACTACCCTGGGGGGTGTGTGTGTGTGCAGCCATCGCTGTGTCAAGTTATTGATACTCTGAAAATGTCAGAGCAATCTCACATTGCTGATACTCAGCAATATCAGCACAATCTCAGAAACGTGAGATTTGGAACCCAGCTTAAAAATACTCAGACACTCCCTGACTGCAGCAGAAGGCGACACAAGTACCTGCAAGCCCTTTGACTTACACTCCAGAATCCACTAAAAATACCAAATAGCTGGAACTCAAGACTGATCTCCTTACAGGCTGCTCTTCAAATATAGGCTCAGTCTCACATTACTTATTTCTGAGAAAATATTCTGCGTTTTCAAAGCATTCTACATCTTCAATACTTAGAAGAATATTGCTTTATTACTCTGGGAACTAGATAAATAACCCTGTTGCACTGAGAAAGCAAGCAGCTTTTTGAAGACCATGTGGTAAGCCAACAGCAGAACTTGGATATCCTTGTCTATCTTCACTTCCCAGCTCTTTTCTTCTGTGAAATATCGTCTTTCTGCCTTCACTCTAAGGGCATCTTCAGTATTCAGCACTGCCTCTCACTAATATTTTGTTTGCCGAGTTAATTTTTGTCTTTAGTAATAGCAGATTTTTTTTAATTCTGACTGTACTGTCAGCCTTCTATGATTCCTTGGCTACAGAGGGCACATAGACCTTTATACAAACCCACCTTTGTATCTTTATGCATCTTGGACAACATTGTCCCCCTTTCACAACCTTTATCACATCAGAAACTTGAGAGCTTCCCTCATCTCCTAGTGCAGCAATTCGGTTGAGAACTTTCAACAACCAGAAGCGTTTGAGCGGTTTCTTTTAAAAAGAAATACACAGCCCATTTCCCACAATCCAAGTTCCGTGGGCCGAGTAAAAGCGCTTTGTTTGTATTTAATTACCCACCCGACAGCGCAGCGAGCGTTTGATCAGGAGATGCTTATGACGTGGGTAGAGCTGGGAAGCGCAGATCGGCTGGAAGTCAGGCTGCAGCAGACGCTGACGCAGAGTCGTCACTGGGTGCCCAACAGAAAGCAAGACCAAATTAATTCATGACGGCCCTGAAACTCGAGGGCCTCATCGTACAACGTGCACTGGGCTAACAGCAAGTACGTCATGCACTGTGTGTGGACATGCTGCAATCTCTACGAAACTTAATTTCACCCACACCCAATAATTCAGAAGTCACTGGCAAGTAACACTGTTTTTAGCAGTGGATGAATGGAAAGTGAGAGTGGGATGAAGGGCAGCCCCGACTGGGCACGGTCACGCTAGAGCAACATCAGGACCAGCCCAGGAGAAACAAGGGACCTTGATCTCTATTCAAAGCTCAGCTGGGGTGGAAACGCAATTTTGTAATCAGAAAATAAATTCTTTCCCCCCCAAGGGCAAATGAGTCTTCATAGCTTTGTTACCCTCACAGCTGGGTGCTGCACGAGTACAATGCACAGCTTCTCAGCCAGGAGTCTGCATAACTTGGACTTAAGCATGGAATTAGTGACTACATAGTTCCTGAGGCAAAGAACTCCAGCAGCCAAACTTCCCATGGATTTCTCCCCAAAACCAGGTTCCTCACTGTCCCCAGTGTCTAACAGGCAGTAAGCCACCTGGAAGCCCTTCCTTCACTGCGGGGAACCACAAAAGTTGTCATCTTTACCAACATCATACTCTCACAATGCTGACAGTCTCATGAGAAAAGGAGACCAAGATGATCTCCCCCTTTCCATAAACCTTTCATGAATTAATTAATATTGGCAGACTTTGTAGGACCGCAGGATTACCAAGAACATCTGTCCTATTAGGAGCCACCTCAGCAGGAAGTCCACATTGCTTCCTGTACCTGCTGTTTTATCCCATTCACTCCCAAGTTTCATTGACCAATTTACAATATTTGCTGATTAAATCATGAGCCAGCTAAATAACTGGGAGGTGTACACAAGTTTTTCCAAGCTGATGTCAAAGTAACATGCAATTGTTACTTAACAGTTCAGTTTTGCTTCCAACTCCCCAGTAGCTCAGCTACTTCCTTATTTCCTGCTATTATTCAAAAAAGGACGTCAGCTCTTTTCTCCATTCAAAAGTTGACACTTCACATGCAGAGAAATTAAAGTCAGCAAGAAAATGAAAACAACCGTTAAGAAGCCTGACGTACTTGGCTCTGAGCTTCCACGCACAACACCAAGCTGAGGCTGCATTCAAAGTTACCATTTTAAAAAGTCACAAATGTCCCACCATTTCAATCCAAGCATAAAAATTATTAAAACCTCAGGCCATTAGGAACCCCACTGACAAGTTTCCAGGCACTGGCCCTGTTATAAAACATAAGGGCAAAAGGTGACAGAATATTAAAGTGTTACCTTCTGTCAGATTGATTGGTCTTGTGTAGTAATCCTCAGGAAGGGGTTCCACTTCTTCCACTGCATCAGCCGGCTCAATCTTGATCTCCTTCTGGTCCTCTCCTTCTTTCAGCCTGAAGCAAAGTAAAGGACAACTCAGTCAAAAAATACAGCATGCGTGTTCTGACAGCCAGCAACAGCAGTAACTGTATTATAACACAGAAGGCAGCGAGAGCTGAGATTGCAAGGCAATAGCAACTGCACAAGGAGGTGAGCAGTCACTTATTTCTACCAGGAGAAAGCAAAACATCTGGAGCAGTTGCCCAGAGGTGCCTGAGGATTTGACATCTCCCTAATGCTCCAAAGAAGAAAGCTCCTCTCACTGCTCTCTGCTAATATGGTTCAACATCTTTCTGAAATTGCTTTATTGCTCTCTTGCCTACACCTCCTATCCTTCCCGCAAGGACAACCCCAACCCTGAGACTCACGAGAGTCCAGCGAGGGCACTGATCGGCGCTCCGGGTCTCTGGCGTTGAAGCCTGGTTCCCAAGCCGTATTTGTCCTACAAGGGAAAAAGGAAATGTCAGCTTCAAGTCTGCTTCCTGCCGGGACAAAAAGTCCTACTGCAAACTCATCCTTCGAGCTGCGTGACAAGCGTAGGGAGACAAGCAAAGGAAAGCAAAACGGGAAAGGTATTCAATGCTTCCCAAGATTTTTCCTTCTGCTCAAACTGTTAGTAAAGAGAAAACCAATTACCACTGCACTGGGAGAGACAGATGTACGTGGCTTCTGCTTATAAAGCTTTTGCTCTTTCCTTAAATCACCAGCCTGTACTACTGACACATTTTTCCCTTGATCTTCTCTTCAGAGCAACTGCATGTCAAGTAGTGGAGGATGAGAGCTCAAATGCCAAAAGAACTGGGTCGCCGTGGGTATGCATCCACCTGAAATGCTCTGCAGCACCACTAGAAGCAGTTGGAAGGTCCAACCTACAACAAGGCTCATCACCTACAGGTCTCTCTTGCCAGGCACCACCGATTGACAGGAATAGCTGAGCTGATCCTCAGCTTTCTAGAGCTGAACTGTACACGGGGTGCTTGGAGGCAGAAATCTTCCTTCTGGGCAGGATGGAAAACCTGAATTCTGACCAAATGAGAAATCTGAGCATCAGCCTGCCCTGGTGATCTTTCACGGAGCAGACAACTAACGTTAGTGCCGTTTGCCTGGGGCAGACAGACAGCTGCTTCTCAACCAAGCTTTGTGAAGGGCTGCTTTCCAAGTGTGCGTTACTTGCCCAAAGACACTGCCCTGTTTGTAAGCTAACAAAAAATATTATTTGTAACGGATGCTACCCTCTGGTTCATTAACCTTCACCTGGGTTTGTTCTAGGCACATCTAAGCCACAGGCCCTGAGGCAAGGCAAAGAGTAGGATCTGCTACTGCCCTTCAGTTGGCACCATGAGAGCTTTAACACCAGCAGAAACTGTGAAAAGACTTACCACTACGTGTATAGTGTGTTGCTGTGGAGAGCCCCCAAAATAGCAGCAGGTAGCAACGGAGACAAAAAATGCAGCCATAAGACACAAGCAAGGGCACAGAGCAAGCACAGTTAATTGAGAAGTAGCAAGCATATGCAGAGTCACCCAGCTAAACAAAGTAAGCGTTTACCTGCCAGTTACAATAAACAAGTCATTCAGGCTGCAACCAAGCCTTAAGGTAAACTTCAGTTGAGATTTCATGCAGAAAAGTGCCAGACAATCCTGACCTAACTGTTACTGAGCTGTGCTACGCAGCTGTCCTTAGAAAGAGCTACCGCTGGTATTGCAACTGCTGTTGCACTGCATTTCTCTGCAGGATAACATATTCTTTGCATGGCAAACAGAAACCCTTCTGGCATTATCAGAAAGGCTAATTAGAAGGAGGGGCAATGTAATACACAATAATGGGCGTAAAACTACTTGTCCCTAAAGAAACCCATGTGCCCTAGTACATTTTCTTCACATTGTTCTCAATTAAAAAAAAAAAAAAAAAAAAGCTGAGTAGCCCTATCGTGCTACCAACTATCTAATTTTCCAAGCTGAGGTAGTTGTGCATCACTTTTCCTGCTCCGAGGACGCTGCGCTCCCAGCTCACCGAAAAGGCCAGGGGCATGTAGTTTCGGCGCCGCACCAGCTTCTTCCGATCCCGCTCGATCTTCTCTTTCTGGGCCAACTGCTGGTAATACTCTACCAGTTTGTTAATCTGGAGGGATGAAAAGGAACAGACACCCAGTGAGCAGGGAACAAAGAGCAGACCGGCTGCAGTATTTGTTTGTGAACAAGCTGGGGTGCCTACTGCTGGTTTCGCTCTGTTGCCAGAACTAGCTGTATTTGGAAGGATATACATTAAAGAAGCCTGTGCGTCTTAACCCACGCTGCGGGTGACAAACTGACCCTCCTCTGGGAATGACATCTATGGGAGAGCAGTGCCCCATTCCCACTTTGCAGTCAGGCAACTGAGACTTCGTTCACGCGTTTTACTCTGGACAGAATAACCTCATGTGGCCAAAACTGAGCCATTTGGATTAGGGGAGCAAAGAGCATCTTTTCCCCCAGCTGAGGCTGATCACATTTAGTGTAGAGCCCTCACTGGTATCAGGGAAGGATAGTAAAGGGGCAGCTCTGTTTTCCAGATCCTAGACACACTCTTGATTGGAAAACAGCTTTTTTCACCATACATACGCAGCATATTCAGTGGTGTCGTTTTAACAGCACTATTACATATGATGTTTTCAACTGAGTTTCTTCTGAAAAGGAGATTTTATACTGTGATATCCTCAGGAGAGCCTTTAAGAGGCCTTCCTTCCATTGAGTTCAGTCAAGGTGGAGATTAGGAACTGAAACTGGTATCTGAAGGATGCAGAAAAAGCGATTGAGAGGGCCTGGAGTCTCTAACAGCCCTTTCTGGCTGATGTGTCTCAGCCTAAACGTGGCCTTTCCCCGCACTCACCCTCTGTGTGTGAGGATTCTCCGGCTCCTGCCAGCCACCACTAGCTGCACAAGAAAGAGAAAAAACAAAGTCCTCAGGAGATGATTTCCAGATTCCACACACAAATCACATCTAACACTCAGCTATCCCAGTTTTACTCATGAAATATGACATTCCCTGTTTTCACTATATTTACCATTGCGGTTCTTCAAGTCCCTGCATGTCTACACAAATACACACCTCTGAAAGCTGTTCACAGGCAGGTTTGGGCTGAAGGAGCTTCACCAGCTTTTGTATTGTGTTTTTATACAAATGCTATTTGAGAGGTTCTCCGAACAGCACCTAGAAGTCACTTGAGCAGCAGGTACGTGAGTTTACAAGAACACTCTCTTCTTATTGTCTGCCATGACCCCGCACCTTCAACTCCCAATTACATCAACACTGGAAGTCAGAGGATCTGCTTGGTCTACTCAGCCCCGTTTCTGGAGCCCGACAGTATTTTCTGCATGTCTTATGCACCAAGAAATAGATGAAAGCTTTGTGCCAGTGCTGCCGTGAAGAGAAAAACCAAGTACAAACACTAACAACTCTGGAATTAGCCTCAGTGAACAAAAGTGATGGGAAACAAATTAGATGCTTATGCTGTCAGACTGAGTGGCTTCAAAGACTCTGAAGGTACACAAACAAGATTTCAACCGTGGGGAGAGCGTACCAACTAAAAAAGCCTCTCATTTGACAGCTTTCTCACTAGTCAGGTAACACAAGCATGGAATTGGGTCACATGTTCCACTAACTCATCTCAGCTTTTCAGAGACTTCAGCAACAAACTGTTTTCCTGTGAATTTCCAACTGTGACTCAAAACCTAGAGAGTTATTACATATATCCTATGGCCAGAAACTAATTTGATTATCTGTTACCTTCAAAACACAAACTGGGCTCCTGCAGTTACTCAGTTTTCTGCCTTTGACTGTCACTTACCGACAGACTTGTCTGCCATGCCCACATCCCGGGAAGTCCAGCGGCAAAATCCACAGGCCAAGTAATATGCTTTCTTCATGGTAGTCTTGGCCGGGTCGTCAGGGAGTGGAGCAGGAATGCTCGTGGCCCGGGTGGAAAGGGTGTGCATGCAGCAGGGGCAGTCAAAGCAGTTAGCACACCTGTAAAGAGGAAGGTGTATAAGACAGTGCTCTGACAAGGAGCCCAGGCAAAGGAAAACGCTCTCAGCAAGCAAAACAAGATTAAACTAGCAGAGCTTTTCATCCTATGCAACAGCATTAGGGAAAAAGAACAACAGACATCAACAGAAACGGGAGGGGTTCACAGTCAACATAAGAATAGTAATGGTGAGAAATACTGGATGATACTTGTATTATGAGAGCAGGTCATCAAAAAAGCTAGAACATGAACAGCACGTGACACACTATGGAAAGACACTTATTCCCCCAAACTGACTAAAAGGTAACAAGAAGCAATGTAATTTTTGAAGGGAGTTTCAGATACCCACAGTCAGGTGTTGATTAGGGAGGGAGCTGTTTAAAACATGGAGTCTTGATGAAAAGAGCCAGAGCAACCTTACCTATTCTTTTTCAGCTTGGCTTCAGCTGAAGGCATGTTTTCCAGGCAGCTGGGGCAGTAGTGAGAGTCCACCTGAGGAACAGCATGGTCAGTTCACAGTTGCCAGCAGACGCTTGTCTAGACAGCATGCTGGCAGCAGCCTGAAACTCTACTGCATCATTTAACAAGGCTTTGTGTCTGACAACAGACAGGTGAAGTCAGGGAAGACTTGAGACATTTTTTGGTATCTGAAGTTTCAGCCCATCTCAGCCAGATTTTGAACTTTAATAATGTTAAGTCAGGATAGATTAAACTACTCCGCCTAGTAAAGGGAAAAAGGATAACTGGGTGTTGACCACCTGCAGTTATCAGAATTTCATTTTTCAGCTTGAGCAGCAGGTTTTAACACACTGTTTTCCATTTATGTCTAAATTTATTCTTCGCTTGTTCTTACACTGGTCAGAAATCCATGTATTCCAGAAAGCATGTATTCTGCTGTCACAAACTACTTTTGTTAATTAAAACAGCAGCAGTAAGAATTACAGAACGACATGGGGTTGGAAGGGACCTCTGGAGATCATCTAGTCCAACCCCCCCTGCCAAAGCAGATTCTCCTAGAGCAGGTTACACAGGAAATTATCCAGGTGGATTTTGAACTTCTCCAGAGATGGAGACTCCAAAGAGGGAGACTCCTTTCTGAAGATAAAAACAAATTTAAACATGGAAATGCGCAATGACTGCATTCGTCACGTTATTAAGAATTCATGACGGATGCAGCCCGGTAACAAATCTATTTCCTGGCTTGTTTTTAGTTTTTTTTTTTTTTTTTTTAAATCTACTGTAATTTCTTAATTCACCCAGATTTCCACCAAATCAATTTTATCGATTTTATTATGACAACCTGAAAAGTCACACAAGCAGCGCCGGAATCAAGGCTTGCCTGTGTTCTGCTCTGCACAAAAGCAGTGCTCCCGGCAGCCCCCCACGCAGCAGCAGACCATCGCCCCAGCCCCAGGATTATCTACAGCTTAAGGCCCCGGCCATTCCCAGACAAAGAACAAAGCCTCCGCGGCTGAAATCCCACTGTCTAACACGGGGAAAAAGCTTGTCCAGGTGGAAACAGACTCACACCAAACACTCCCAACCCCGAATTAATTCTCAGAATAAGCACGATGCCCACCGAAGGCGTGCGTTTTGTCCCTTTGACAGCAAATGCTGCCACACACACACAGCAAACCCCGGCAAATCCTGGGGGGCCTCCAAGAGCAGCTCTTCCCCCATGACACAGCACCAGCCCAAGCCCAGGAAGGGCGCCGGTGCCCCCGGCCCTGCTCGGTCTTCACCCCAGGCCGGGCCCTATGGGGCGGTGTGGGGTCTGTGGGTGTCCCTGCCCCTCCCCGGCCT
>JAHSPS010046354.1:0-10035 GCA_033628365.1 Calidris temminckii | reverse complement strand
AAAGGAGGGGGAAAGAATAACGGGGGGCGGGTGGGGAAGAGGAAAGTGGTCTACTAGATGTCCTGGAAAGATTTAACAAAATCTCAGCTCTGCTCACGGGCAGTTGTTGGGCTCAAACTCCCCGGCAGCTGCTGCTGGAGTTGCTGCATCCCCCCTGTCACCATGCATCAGTGATTTCACTAGTGACCACCAATAAGTCACCTCACGTTTTGGCAGGGGTTTGCCAGCCGTCAGAGTTTGCTGGTGGCTGGTTATAAAAGCCAGCGGGGTGACGCTGAGGGCCTCAGATGATTGCCGTGAACACAGGGACAACCAGCTGTGGACACGTTTGAGCCCCAGTCAAAGCCTCAGCGGGGTCGTGGAACAGACTCTTGAATGTGAAAGGGCCTGGCTCTGAATACCTTTCAGAGATTGAGTGAAATGTAAGTTTTACCTTATATACACTATATATTCAAAAGTACATACACGCTACGAGGCAGGTAACAGTTATTTGAAAAAAGTTGATAGGAGGTAAAGTGGTTCTTCTCCAAGATCTATTACCTTGCCCCATTTTTCCACGTGAGGGCCCCACCGCTCCCCAGTACAGCAACACTTGTTCATGCGAACGCTTCTCTGAAGTCATCTCAACTTATGCTGGCTTTACTAAGTACGGTATCGTAACCCTTAGCAGTCTCGTTCATGCTTTTTTCTTATGTGTATAATTGCTTTGTCAACTTTATTTCATAATAAATTAGGGCCTGAAAATTTGTGCCCAGCAGACAGGCACCATTTAGGACTACAGTGAGATGTCAGGCTGGAAGCGGGCAGTAGCCCCAGCTAACGAGGTGTCCCTGCAACGCTGACAGCTTGGTGAAGACACAGGAGATTTTTCTGTCCTGCATCACAGAGACATGAGTCCTCTGTCACGGCCCAGAGAATTTTCGCTGCAGCCCATGAGTTCATGCCTGCGTCTGGTTATTTTCAGAGGGCTCAATATGTCGAGGAACGAGGGAACTCCAAGTCAGGCCTGCAGAAGGGCTCATTTCCAGCAGGCTGGATGACACCTGTTGGCCTTCCCTCCTCCACTCACTCGGTATTTACGGAGACAAGACACCATTGCCACCGAGAGACACGGTTCTGTCCCCCCCGGGGCTGCCCCTCCGTCGCACCCATCTCCTGCTGCAGTGTCAGGCCAGGAGATCCATCCTGATCAGGACTAGCCTAGGCGAACAGGGGAGACAGATCTGTGTCTGACCGCTATAACCCGGACACTTTGCTTGGGAGGGAAGGGATGGAGCAGAGCCACGAGCCCGCAAACTGTGCCCACGGCTCCAGAACCTCTTGCATGCACTTGCCCGGTTCCAGATACAACTGTCTTACCTTAATAACCAAACTCGTTTTACTTGTGCTTACCTTTATTCCCTTTGTTTCTATCACTGCAGCTTCCTGTTCCCCCTCTTGCAGGCCACCGATGGTGCTTCTGGGGGTGAAGCAGCAATCCTCCCAGGCGGTGAAGGTCTCTCACTTCATGGACATCTCTGCAGTGTCCCTGCCACACTATTACCATGCCCCTAAAAAGACTTGATGAAAGCACACAGAGCTTACTCTGGACACCTTCTTTTAAGAAGTTTTAGATTTGAATCCTTCATTAAATACAAACTGAATTAACTTTACATCTACATTGCACACGGCAGAGATGAAGGACTAACCTAGCAGTTCCTCTTCCATTTTACTAATGCACACAGAAGCTACCTGTTACCTAGGTTAGCTAATACCTCTAACGTGCTATTCAATATGTCTTATTTTGAACAGAAAACTGAGATGACATTCCAAGAACTAGCGAAAGCTAGCTAAACTGGCAAAAGAGGCAGAGAGAACAGACTCCTCCTCAAAGAACGAGGACAGGTCTCCTTTGAGGAATCAGAAACGTCTTGCTTCAAAAATTAATCAATAGGCATGCTAAAACTTTTAGCTACGATGGGCTTTGGCAGGAGTAGCAAGTTCAACCCCTCCCAGAACCAATCTCCACGGAAGCCAGCTAACCTAGCACTGCTCTCAGCAGAAACGCTTCTGAGGAACCTGCTTTTACCGATGCGATTAATGGCAGGCAAAGCCTGAGCTGGCTGTGTCCCCAACCCACCTCCTCCCCAGCAAAATTCCTGAGTAGAAATACAGTAACAGAATCCCTTTTACCAGCAAATCATGGGAACTCTAACCTGGGATGAGTTACGGAGGAAACCACAGCATGCTGTTGTGCATTATTTATTCTAAGTACTCCGAGGTCTGATCAGCAGAGATAAAGAACGCTTTAGATATGGAATTTAAAACAAATTCAGTATGTATATTATATAAACTTTTATTTACATAAGGCATCAAAATTGCCCTTTTTAACAAAAGGGTCATTTTCCCTTTACCAATACTTTGGTGAAAGAAATGTCACATTTAGTAGACTAATATTCACTGGTATACTTGTTCTGAACAAGCAGGTACAATCCAACACACAAGACAAAAAACCAAACGCGAAAGATCTAAGCATACTATTTCATGAATCACTCTGTAGAACAAAGACTTAAGGCTTGTTGCATCACGATGATGATCAATCATGCATCATTTATTCCCACAAAGAATAAAATTCATTTCCAACTGGAGCAGGAATAGCAAAAGAATAATTCCGGTATAATCCCCATATTGTCTACATCAAAAAAACCAATTTGGCATCTTAGAAATTAGACTGAAAAGTAGAGGGGAAGAGAGAGGAAAAAAGAACATGGTCTTGCTTCAGAATCCTTAATAACCATTTCCAGTGTCCGTCTGCAGGAACCCTTCAGTTTAAAAAGGAAAAACAGGACTTTCAAGGACTGATCAAGAAACATGTTCAGAAAGACCAAAGTTATGGTTCCACTGATCATGAATATGAAATATGTAGAGAAAATACATTGTTTGGAATAACGAATTCCATACTGAGATCCCCAAGTAAATGTCATATATACATTGAGTTGTTTAATAAGTCTGATTTATAAAAATGGTAAACCTGTAGTATTTTTCAGCCTGATTTAATAATTCCTGAGTTTTAGATCACTGCTGAGTCACAGCAGACAAAACTCTGAATGATGTAGTGAAACATTTTGCAAATCACTTTCAACATTAGCACACATTTTGTTCAGCAACTTTCAGTCATCAATAAAAGTGAGTCTTCCGGGTCCTTCATTTTTCATCCACCGCCGATATCTCTTCCATCGGGGATCCATGGCCATCTTCTTCTTTAACTCCTCCTCTTGTTCTCGTTTATAGACCTGATGCAGACAAAAAAATTAATAAGGCTGAAGAAACAGCGTAAGTGAACCTCAAGGCGGATGTAAGCATTTGTAGTTCCACCATTCCCCAGCTTACTATTTCTACAGGAGACTGAATTGCCACACAGAAGCATCCCTTGACCGGCATGAAGTGTAGGAGTACCTTCAACCGAGGAACCTACTGGCTGCAGTTGAGATGCTTTGCATTTTTGCTGAGAGCAGAACTACCTCCTTGTAAGACGGTGCTGCAAGCTCCAAAACTCTTTTTGCTAAAGAACTAGATGGTCATGCATTCGACAAAATAAAATTTACAGTAAAGAACAGCTAATGCTCAGAAAGCTGTATTTTGAGTCCCTTCTCAGCATGCATAGTGCTCAATGTAGTTGTTCAGCTCCTCACTGTAATTGTTTTCCCATTTCAAAATCATTGTCTAAATAGAATACTGCTATGGAATTTTTTATTCCTAATTAAGTTTCTCAACTAAGTTAGTATTTCTGCATTAAGTACTGGCGGTACCAAATGATAAGTAATTACATTCTGCAAAGAAATGGTGTTATTGTAATGAAATGTACAAGTACCAGCAAAGTCAAGTATCTAAAAACAGCAACAGCATCTGCATTTTCCTTCTGGAAGGCAGTTTATATAGGTACAGCCAGTGTAAATCTCAACATTGTACAGCTTTATATCATCTCAGTGTCGTCTGACTTCCTCCTGGAAGGGAATTAAATTTAAGGTTCTGCTATGCATGAACAAGATTTAAAAAATATTAGAGATGGCTTTATAAATACCCCAGCTCAATGTTCAGAAATCATACAAGTTTTAAGAATTATTAGGAAAGTAACGGGGGTGGGGGGGATGAGGAGAAGGGGAGGAGGAATATTGCAGAGCTCCACAACGTACCCGTGTATTGAATTCTTGGTCTTTTCCATCCTAAAAGGACATCAGAAAACCGAACAATATGCAGATAGGCATCTCCAATGATCAAAGAACAGAGAAGCTTTTGGGGAGAAACACCTAAGCATATTTTTCAGCCTAGAAAAGACATGACTAAGTTTCAAGGACACAGCAGTGGTACACAGGAGCACAGGTAGCACAAGAAAAGGAAATAGAGCATGGTTATTCTCCATTTCCAGTAACACTAGAACCAGCAGGTGCCTGGGTGGCTTGAAAAAAACCCAACACGTCTACATGTATTACTGAACTCATGACCAGATGGCACAGCAGACACTGAAAGTTCTACTGCATTCAAGGCATGGCTAGATACATTTATTAAAGCAAAACTCATTAAATCAATTGCCTACAAAGACACTACCTCCTTTTCAGGAAGTCCCAAAGCTGCAATTCATAGTGGATAAATATTGCTATATGGATGCAACTTTCATGTATTCTTCACTAAAAATCAACTGCTGGCCACCGCAGGAGATGAGTCAGGCCTAAAGACACTTCACTTCTGACATAAAGCTCTTTTATATTCAGTGACCAAAACATCACCAGTTAGAAACAGCATGGATCCCGAACCATGTAATTTTTTTTTCTCTACAGCAACAGCATATCCATCCTATCCACTTCTTCTATATAACATCTGCTTTGACTAGTAACATTACTTGATCTCTGGAGTTCCAGATTGTTTTGTAGCAAACCCAACATAATTCAACATATCTATGTACCTGTCGGCTAATCCTTTCCTTAGATTAGCATCAATTTTCCCTTTCAAGTTTCTAGAGTAATCCACGCCTGCCTACTGCTAAAGAAGCATTCTCTTATCTTTGGTGCCCTGCCAGCAGCAAAGGCAGTTCCACCACCATCCTATTTCTTTTACCAGCATACGCAGAGCAGCAGCAACATCTCCTCCCCTTAAGCAGGCCAAGTTTGTATTCCCGGTTTCTCTTTCCACCCAGATGGCCCACATATGAGCTTCTGTGGAACAATGAAAGCGTTTTGTCAATCTGCCACCCCCCAGCATCTCAAGTCATTCTGGACTGCAAATTCCATGCTGTGCCTAATGTTCTTTCACTGGTCTCACAGAAAGCTTAAAAAAAATAATTACATATTGACTATTTAGTAACTGGCTATCCATGGCAAGAGCAGCAGCTGTACCCAATGGTATTTCATATGCCATCTTTACTTGAACATACAGCACTGCAAGAGTCCTTGAGTGACTGAAAGCCAAAGAACTATCAAGGGACAATAAAAAGATTGTTTAAAAAGAACATGTTAGGAAGCAGCGGCTTAGACAAATGATGAAATAGGAGTTTCAGATGATCCAGGTAATCCTTATTACAAATTACTGCTGTTTGGAGAACATTCTTCAATCCACTGCAGTAATTTTGTCATACCACATAGTTATAATAAAGCCTTTCATCAGATTTGATAAATCTTGCATGCATAGATTGCCTAACAACCACAGCTTGATGTCACCCAACTGAAAAAATCCCTTCCTATACTCATGGTTGTGGTCAGGAGCTGCTATTTACTATGTCCATGAGCATAAACAGTCGAAGAAAACACAACCAGAGGTTGTCTAACAGTTGTCAATTTAGAAAGCAACACCTAAAACTGAAGCAATGCTTCACACAGCCCCATCCTGAGCATCTTCACAAAACAGCTACTCTGACTCTGGGAGCGCTGGATAACTAACACCAGCTTTTCCACCAGAACTACCCACCTCATAGTTTTCTCGGATCCACAGCTGCCGTTCAAGAAAGGTCTCTTTTTGATGATCTTCTAGGCTGTCAAACTGAGACTGAGACATCTTCATGTACCTCCGTATGATATATAGCTTCTCTTCCACGCCGTACTCTCGCCCTTTAATAGTGAAACAGTAAATCCACCAACAGTACCAAACTATGTATTTGCACAAGTAAAAAGGAGCAAGAAGGATCTGAAATAGAAGGATATCATATATCTTGGGCTTCTGATAACCGCCTTTTATATCTATTTTATTTTTAATAATGTCTTTGATGATTTCTTCCTCCTCTTCACGGATTTCTTCTTTAGACCGCCTGTTCTTGCCTTTTTCTTTAGTCTTGTTGAGTAAACCTTGTTGCTTGGCAATCTCAGTAGCTTGTATACGGTATTTCGGCACTGTAGCTAGGTAGTTGATAGCTTCATTGTAACTACTCCACCAGCTGAAGAACTGTAATTGAAGAACAGTGAAAATAAAACACGTTTTCCTACAGATACTTCCTATTTGGAAGTTTGCCAGGAGAAAAAAAAAAATAATGCTGACATACACCTTTAACCACAACTACATTACAGCAAGGGTACAAATTGAAGGTAACAGTACTTCTTCTGCAATATTACAGAAGCTACAATTATTCTTCCAAACTTAGTAAGGCACCTGGAAAATAGATGTATGGATGTGTACCTCACAGCAATATACAGTGATTAGGACAGACAAGCAGATGCTGTTCAGATTGGTTTTGTTCACGAGAAGATGGTGATCGGAAGTTATTAACGCTAGGCTGTGCTGGCCATTCTCAAAAGCCCCCCTTGGATTTATCAATAAACTAGCCGGTATATGAAATTTCGTTATAAAATTGTTACCCATTTAAAACATTTAATTAAACATGGTTTAAGTACGTGACAATCTCATTAGTCTGAAAGGATTCACTTTACAAGATTGAACATCCCTCTCTAATCTCCAGCTACCCTCTGATTTTCAATGGTGAAAAAATACCTGAACAACAAAACAGAAATATAGTGCCTGGGGTGAATGTATCTTATTGGGGCAACTTTTAAAAAAAAACAAAACAGTATTTCACACTGTTCAACAAGACAAAGGGCAGACATATACATATTATATAACCTTAACGAAGGCCAAGAAGGAGAAACAAGAGAAAGCAAGAGAGAGGCAAATCACTTTACATGGACTTTTACACTGAATTTGCAATCATCTGGCAGACGGACCACAGGAAAGCAAGTGTCTCCACTTACAGCCAAAACAAGAAGTAAGAGGTGAAATGAAACTCTGACATCGGAAGTAAGTCTGAAGAGAAATTAAGTATTTGGCTGCGTATGTCATTGGAATTTCTTATTGCAAGCTCTCAAATTGTGATCAATGTATTTTTGTTCTAACTTTTATTCTTTCATAGAAAGCGAGCTACACACCACAAAATAAGCTGTATCTTCATCTCAAAATTTTTGGGTATTTTTAACGACATTTTGAACCAGTAATCTAACAGATGCTAAGTAAAAGATTTATACACCTTCTCCCACTTAAATATTTGTCAGCAACAGCACAAGTTTCCTCATCTAAAACACAGGCTGTTTCCTTAACCTTGGCACTATCACTCTCAAGGCAAACTCCCCTGAACGGAATTCACGTCTTCCTGATTTCTTCATGGTGTTTAGAAAACATTGCAATGTAAGATTTGCACATTAGTAAACCCCTGATACTCAGTCCTATCATCTGAACTGAGTCTCGAATTTAGTTTGCAGTTAGTCTGTTGGGTTTTTTTAAAATTTACTTTCGCAGCTAGACAAACTGATGCATGCTTATTTGGAGTGCTAGTCCTGCCTGCGCGCAGGAACAGGCTGCTCTCAGCACACCATGAAGAAAAGCTGCACTTGTCCCTATGAAATACCCTATGCCATGGAAGGAAACTAATCTCTAACTTCGTACAAGGTTCCAAGGGCAGTCAAAAAACTGCTCTGACTTTGGATTTGTTATGGACACCGCAAAGAAGTTTACCAAAGCAGACAGGGATGAGCCTCCTCACTGACACGGTTTAATACCTGGCACGTTAGGAGAGCTGTAGATACTTCTCTTCCCATTCAGAAGCTCACTGAGCAGTGTCACATAAACATGGAATTTTACCTGAAACACTGAGATAGCACACACCGTAACCAGGATCACTATTCTGACATCCACTTTAGGTGCCAATCTCCTGCTGTAATAGTGGTAATAATGCCTGTAATACTCTTCAGGATGATCCAACATGTAGTCGTAATCTTTACGCGTTTCTTCATCCTGCAGGATGAGATGAAAAACATGCATAGGTTCAGATGCTTGTTTTCACTTACTCTGCTGTAGCTGCATTTTACATCTCACTAATGACCATGCTGCTACAAAATTGGTAATAGCCCAACCGAGTACGAAGCACAGACAAAAATCTTTGGTCCTTTTCTCAAACTCTCAATTAATTTGTTCTCAACGCTCATCTGCCCACGCGCACCTGACATATGTAGTCTTAAATGCATAAGCACAAGCTGCACGAAGACATTTAATACTGAAATAAATACAGGCAACCAAAATGCACATAATAAGTATTTTTTACTTCAGAATGGGAAATCCAGATGGACTAGAGTTTAATAAATATTGCTCAAGAAATGATTTTCATACGAAGAACCTATTAAAGAGATTGTTTTACAAATCTTCTAGCATTAGTTTACAGGGTTGTGGAATCTGTCCAAGAGAAGGCTGCTTCAAAACCTCATTGTTCTCATTTTCTTGGAGTTTTTCCTCATTTTCACCCATGTAATTAAGAGATGAGAAATTTTGTTTTGCCAGACTCAACTGCATTCCTTCCCTACCCCCCAAAAACTTCCCTTTTTTCTCCCGTGCAGCCTTAAAACACCTACAGGTTTCCTTCTTCCATTCCGGAGTTCTGTCTTTGCCAAGTCACGCATATTTTGCCCTTACAGATTTTGCCAAAAGCCACCCTTACAGACCCTTTCGCTACTTGAGCCACTGCTACTTTTTTGTTTTAAGGTAAAGTTAAAGCCCAGTCGGTTCATTTTAAATACAAAGTGATTTTCAAGAGAACAAATTCTAACTAGAAAGGAATTTTCAAGAGAACTGTACCCTTCGCACACACCCTCTTAGCCTGGCTATTGAAGAAGGTTTTTTGGCTTTTTTTTCCCCACCTCCCTGACCGCTGGTAGGAAGAAAGCCGGCTACGCCGACACAAAGTAATGCAAACCCGGAGCTGCAGATGCACACAAGTGTGACCCGGGGAGGCTTGGATGCTGCCCCAGGAAGGAGACACCTGCGAGCCGTGCCGAGGCCAAAACTGGGGCAGGATTCCCAACGTTAGATCCGGGTCTCTCCCCATGGGACAGATGCATAGGGCCAGCCACCTCTCTCCAGGGACAGCTGCAGCAGGCGAGCTGCAGCCAAGCAGAAGAATTTGGGAGGGGGTGATGTACCTTGGAGAACAAGTCTTGTGAGGAGCAGCTGAGGGAGCTGGGGTTGTTCAGCCTGGAGAAAAGGAGGCTGAGGGGAGACCTTCTCGCTCTCTACAACTACCCGAACGGAGGCTGTAGAGAGGTGAGGGTTGGTCTCTTCTCCCAAGTAATTAGAGGAAATGACCTCAAATTGCACCAGGGGAGGTTTAGATTAGATATTAGGAAAAATTTCTTCACTGAAAGGGTTACCAAGCATTGGAACAGGCTGCCCAGGGACGCGGTGGAGTCACCACCCCTGGAGGTATTTAGAAGAGATGCAGATATGGTGTTTAAGGGCATGGCGTAGTGGTGGTTTTTGTCAGCGATAGGTGGATGGCTGGCCTCGATGATCTGAAAGCTCCCTTGCAACTTAAGGCAATTCTATGATTCTCCCTTTCCGCCTTTTTTTAAAAAAAAAAAAAAAAAAAAAAAAGCCACGGCTTTCCTCCCGGCCACAGGCGGCTGCTAAACCGGCGGGCCAAGCTCTTTGCCGGGCGCCCCGACCGGGCAGCTGGAGCCCCGGTAAACGGAAAGAGACGGGCGAGCAGCGGCGGTGGCCCTCGCCGGGACGCCGCCTCCGTCCCCGCAGCCGGGA
>JAHSPS010046062.1:0-10390 GCA_033628365.1 Calidris temminckii | reverse complement strand
GGCCAAACCAGGGAGAGCACACCGCCACACTGGCTTAACCAACTTGATCTCTTTCTATGACCATGTGACCCGCTTTCTCATTGAGCGGAAGGCTGGGGACATTGTCTACCTGGACTTTGGTAAGGCCTTTGACACCGTCCCCCACGGTGTTCTCCTGGAGAAACTGGCGAATCATGGCATAGACAAGTGTACCCTTCACTGGATAAAAAACCGGCTGGATGGCCATGCCCAGCGAGTTGTGATTAATGGGGCAAAATCCGGTTGGCAACTGGTCACCAGTGGTGTCCCTCAGGGCTCAGTTTTGGGGCCAGTCTTGTTTAATATCTTTATTGATGATCTAGATAAGGGGATTGAGTGCACCCTCAGTAAGTTTGCAGATGACACCAAACTAGGTGGGAGTGTTGATCTGCTTGAGGGTTGGAAGGCTCTACAGAGGGATCTAGACAGGTTGGATCAATGGGCCAAGGCCAATGGGATGAAGTTTAATAAGGCCAAGTGCCGGGTCCTGCATTTTGGTCACAACAACCCCAGGCAATGCTACAGGCTTGGGGAAGAGTGGCTGGAAAGCTGCCCAGCAGAAAAAGACCTAGGAATGTTGGTTGGTGGACAGCTGGCTTAACACGAGCCAGCAGTGTGCCCAGGTGGCCAAGAAGGCCAACAGCATCCTGGCCTGTATCAGGAATAGCGTGGCCAGCAGGAGTAGGGAAGTCATCATGCCTCTGTACTTGGCACTGGTGAGGCCTCACTTCGAGTACTGTGTTCAGTTCTGGGCCCTTCACTAAAGGAAGGACATTGAAGTGCTGGAGCGTGTCCAGAGGAGAGCCACCAAGCTAGTGAGAGGTCTAGAGAACAAGTCATATGAGGAGAGGCTGAGGGAACTGGGCATGTTTAGTTTGGAGAAGAGGCTGAGGGGAGACCTCATTGCCTTCTACAACTCCCTGAAAGGAGGTTGTAGAGAGGTGAGTGTTGGCCTCTTCTCCCAAGGGAATAGTGACAGGAGCAGAGGAAATGGTCTAAAGTTGGGGCAGGGGAGGTTTAGATTAGATATTAGGAAGAATGACTTTCCTGAGAGGGTGGTCAAACACTGGAACAGCCTGCCCAGGGAGGTGGTGGAGTCACCATCCCTGGAGTTATTTAAGAAGCGTGTAGATGTGGCTCTTCAGGGCATGCTCTAGTGCCCGAGATTTTTGGTTTGTGGGTGGGTGTGATGTAGTGGGGTGTTGTGCTTTTTGTTTTGTTGTTTTTGTTTTGTTGTTGGGTGTTTTTTGGTTTTTGGTTTTTTTTTTTTGAGGTTGGACTCGATGATCTCAGAGGTCCCTTCCAACCATATTGATTCTGTGACTCTTTGATTAAGAGCATCAGGAACTGGAGCTTCTCTCTGATGAGGAAAGGCTGAGACGCCTGGAGTAGAAAAGACAGATGGAATCTCATCATTGCTTATAAATATCCAAAGGGTGGGTGTCAAGAGGATGGGGCCAGACTCTTTTCAGTAGTGCTCAGTGACAGAACAAGGGGCAATGGGCACAAGCTAGAATACAGGGAAGTCAATCTCTAGATCAGGAAAAACCTCATTACTTTGAGGGTAACAGAGCACTAGAACAGGCTGTCCAGAGAGGTTGTGGAGTCTCCTTCTCTAGAGACTCCTTCTTCTATTTAAAACCCACCTGGATGTGTTCCTGTGCAACCTGATCTGGGTGACCCTGCCTTGGTAAGTGGGTTGGACTGGATGATCTCCAAAGGCCCCATCCAACCCCTACAAATCTGTGATTCTGTGACTCCTTCATGTCATGGTGGTGGGCTGTGGGCAAGGTGGTGAGGCAGCTGCCAAGGAGGAGCCAGGTAAGGAGATGCCAGTATAGGGGCCTTGGGAGGGGACTGCTGAGACCCCTCCAGCTGTTTGTGCTTTGCTGCAATGTGGGGGATCCCCTCGCTGCCTCCCAGATTGGTTTGTACAAGTCAGCAGCATGATAGGAAATTAAAACCTTGGTGCAAGTCCTGCTGGCACTGGTAGCCTGTGGCCACCAGCGAAATGGTTGTCCCTATGGGGCAGCCAGCCTCCCTTGCATGGCACCACCTTGTCATCTTCCTCCCTGAAGAGGTATGAGGAGCTGATGAAGCGCATCCAGTCCATTGTCATGCAGGTGCAAGGGGACTGTGAGATCAACTGTCATGGAAAACCTCCTGGATGACAGTCACCAGCAGCAGAAAGATACCAAGGTAGATGGCTAAAATCCTGTGGCTTCAGAGCATTCTCTAGGCAGACGCCAAGGTGGGGACCGCAAGGACCCCCTGCTGTTACAAAAATCCATAACAAAACTATTACTCTCCAAACTAGATCTGTAGTTTAGAAAGCTGATATTAGTTTATTTACAGTGCTGGGTGCATGGGGGATTTCTCCTCCTATCATGCACACTCACCAAAGCTCTCTGCACAATTTATACATCATTATAATATTAGTACCTCCTATCTATATTGGATTGGTTAGTAATTTAGGTACGATTACACCATCAAGTTATAGCTACCACACATGCTCAAGGGAAGGGTCTTCACCTGGGCAAGGGTCTTCTTGACCTATGGGCATGATTTTTAGTATTGTAATGAAGGTAGTTCAGCTTAAGACACTTAAGAATTTTCATTTTGTTGCCAAGTTGGCTAAACTTCTCAAAACGTAGAGATTAATACCATCCTCAAAGTCCTTGTGCTCTATGTGCTTCCTCAAGAATGATACAATACTTGCCTCCCTTGATTAGGGATTTTTTTCATTAGCTCATCTTGATAAATTCGATAGAATCCTCATTATTTGTGAGAATACAAAAAAGGCCTTTCAACACAAATAATTTCAAGGATATGCTTTGGTAACACTGTCAGCCTGCTCACAGCCCTGCAGAAGTTCAAACTTCTTTTGATGAGGTTTTTGAGGGGTGTGGGGAGGTGGGGAGTGCTCAGCCGTCCAGGAGGCAGCTCTGGCCCTGCTGTGGTATCATGCATGGGGTGCTTTCTGCATTGGAAGGCTTTGTCCTGGTCCTTGAAGAGGCTGGAGAAGGAAAAAGAGGACAAGGAGGACCTGGTGCTGGGAATCGATGTGCTATGGCCTTGAGGGCCCCAGTGCCAGCCAAGGGGGTCCTGAGCAGGGTGACAAACGCCCCATGTCCCTTGGGTGCTTGGTGGCAGAACTGGCTGGAGGGAGGGAGGATTTCCAGACCGGCTGCGGGTGCCTCACCAGGTCCCTCTGTCTCCCCCAGATCCCTTTAGCTGATGGGACCAACCCCACAGGGCTGATGGGGTGAGTGGCACCACATAGGCACTTCTCCCTCTCCTAATATGAGCTGGCCCTGCCCATTGTACCTCCATCCTTTCCTCATCGCTCTCTTGCCTTTCCCTCTTGCTAGAAAATAGACAAAATCACCCTGGCTGGTAAAGTTAATCGCACCAAGTTGGATGCAGACATGGAGTGGCTAAATAAGATGATCCAGCAGATGCTGAGCCAAGTAATGAGTCAGGAGCAGGTCCATAGACGTCTCAGTGAAGAGGTGGCCTGCAAGGTGAGGGGTGGCTCATCCCTGCCACACAAAACTGGCACCTTTGGGGCTTGACAAGCTAAGGCAGCATCTCTCTGAGGATATCCCCTCCTGACTGTCCCTACCGGTGACACGATGTCCCATCCTGGGGCCACTGGCTGAGGGTGTGACAGGAGGGAGGTGATGACCCACAGCCAGGGGAGGAGGTGGTGGGCAGGGGTGTAAAGCAAAGGGAACAAGAGGGACTTCAGGAATGATGGAGATGGATGAGAGGCACCTGTCTCAGATGTATGTATTCAAACACTGAGCGCCTGGGAAAGTGGAAGGAGAGCACGGGGGACAATCAACAGTCTGGGAGAGAGCATGTGCGTCAGGAGCAGCAGAGAGGCAGTTCTGGTAGCATGGCAGTGGCAACATGTTACAGAGCCCCATAGGGGGAGAGGAAGTGGATGAAGTCTTCCTGAAGGTACTTGGGGAGATCTCTGTGTCACACACCCTGAGTGCGAGATGGCAGGATGCATTGGCTCAAGGAGATTTTTAGATGGTGTCAGAGACAGATTCTTGCTACAGGCATTGGAGGGACCAGCTGGTGTGGTGCCCAGCTTGATCTGGTTTCAGGACATAATAATCAATGGTATCTGTGGCTGTGAGGACCACGAAACAGTGGGGCTTGAGATCCTGAAAGGAATGAGGAAAGAGAATAGCAGAGAGCGGATCCTGAACTTCAGGTAAACGCTTCACTTCTGCAGGAAAAGTATAGCTGGGATCCTATGGGAAGCAGATGTGAAGGGCCAGGGAGATCCGGGATGCTGGCAGACTTTCACAGACAGCCTCCAGCAAGCACAGGAATGGTCCTCGCAATGCTCAGGAAAACAAGCAGACATATCAAGATATGTTTGTGTATGGAGAGATGCAGCCCACCACAGCTCCTCTTACTTTCTCACTGACAGACGAATCTGTAGATGGAATAAAGAGTATCCAAAGCCACATGGCTACTCTGTTGTCCTGGGTCTGGTGGGGATAGGGTTAATTCTCCCCAGGATCTAGCAGGGACAGGAAGTCACCACGGGGGAGCTGAGCAGGCTGGGGTGTCCCAGGTGCAGTCTGCAAGTGGTGGTATCATAATCGTGGTTGTATATTCCTCTGTCGGTGGTGGTGGTGTTTCTTGTTCCCTTTGCTGTTCTGTTAAATTGCCTTTGTCTCAACCTGCAACTTTTGCTTTTTTCTTCCAATTCTCCCCTCACGGCCGTGGTGGCAGTGGGGAGTGCAGTCTGAGCGAGCGGCTGCCATGTGGTTCTTTGTTGCCATCTGAGGCCAAACCACGACATCTGTTCTTTCTTGCAAGAGCTGAGAAGGATGAGACATCCCAGCAGCTGTCCCAAGACAAGGATCTGGATCCCTCTGTAGCAGCCAGGGCTGAACTCGTCTTGCCAGGCCTGGAGGAGGGAAGTGGAACAGCAGAAGGGCTGAGACAAGGCAGCTGGGGCCAAAGCCCTGAAGGCAAGAGTGTGGCCAGGGCTGGATCTTGGGTGGGTCAGAGCTTTGCACGGCCATGCCTGCCCTGGCTCTCAAAGCAGCTAGAGTAAGGCAGCTCCCACCATGCTCCTGAGGCATTAAACACAGGGCTTGGTGCAGTTCTGACTCCTAGTAGAGAGAGGACAGGGAAGAGGACCATATGGGAGAAGGAGGCACCAAGACTCTCACTTCAGGGTAGAGCTTTGCCAGGTGCCTGAACGCCTGGCAGGAACCCTGAGCTCGTTGTATGAGATTGCAAATGCAAATACTAAATGGGAAGATAATTAGTATTCTGTTGTAGATCATGTATTTCCAACAAACCTTTAAATACTGCTCTATTAGTGGTATTTTCACGGCATCACAGAATTGTCAGAGTTGGAAGGGACCTCTAGAGATCATCTGGTCCAACTCCCCTGCTAAAGCAGGAACGCCTAGAGCACGTTACTCAGGACTGCATCCAGGTGGGTCTTGAAGATCTCCAGAGAAGGGGACTCCACGACCTCCCTGGGCAGTCTGTTCCAGTGCTCTGTCACCCTCACCGTAAAGAAGTTTTTTCTCATATATGAATGGAACTTTCTATGTTCCATTTTGAGCCCGTTGCCCCTTGTCCTGTCGCTGGAAACCACTGAAAAGAGTCCAGCTCCAACATCCATCCAACATCCCCAACTCACCCTTTAGATACTTATAAATAAGGTCTCCCCTCAGTCTTCGCTTGTCCAGGCTAAAGAGTCCCAGCTCCTTGAGCCTTTCCTCGTAAGGGAGGTGCTCCAATCCCTTAATCGTCTCTGTTGCCCTACGCTGGACTCTCTCCAGTAGTTCCCTGTCCCTCTTGAACTGGGGGGCCTAGAACTGGATGCAGTATTCCAGTTGTGGCCTCACCGGTGCAGAGTAGAGAGGGAGAATGACCTCCCTCAACCTACTGGCCACACTCTTTCCTATGCAGCCCAGGATTCCATTGGCCCTCTTGGCAACAAGGGCACATTGCTGGCGCATAGAAAGTGTGCTATCTACCAGGACTCCCAGATCCTTTTCCTCAGTAGTGCTTTCCAGAAGATCCATCCCTAACCTGTATTGGTGCCTGGGGTTCTTCCTCCCCAGGTGCAGGACCTTACATTTGTCCGTGTTGAACCTCATTAGGTTCTTCTCTGCCCAGCTCTCCAACCTGTTTAGGTCACACTGGACGGTGGCACAGCCCTCTGGAGTGTCAGCCAGCTGTCCTAATTTGGTATCATCAGCAAACTTGCTGAGAATACACTCTGTCCCCTTGTCCAAGTCATTTATGAATATGTTGAACAGGACTGGGCCGAGTATTGACCCCTGAGGGACACCACTGGTCACAGGCCTCCAACTTGACCCCGCTCCATTAATTAGAACCCTCTGAGTCCTGTCACCCAACCAGGACTCAATCCATCTCACTGCCCCCTCATCTATCCCACAGTTCCTTAATTTTCTAATGAGGATGTTATGGGAGACAGCGTCAAAAGCCTTGCTGAAGTCAAGGTAGATGACATCTGCTGCTCTCTCTTCATCTAGCCAACCAGTTACAACATCATAGAAGGCTATCAGATTGGTCAAGCATGATTTAGCCTTGGTAAATCCGTGTTGTCTAATACCGATAACTTCTTGATCTTCAATGTGTTTGGAGATGACGTCCAGCACGAGCCGCTCCATTACTGGTATTTTTACTGGTGGTGATAGAAAGAGGCATTTGGGTTTTTAGTTTCCGCTCAGCTTTGCAAATCTGACTTAAGCATATGCTCTAGACTAAATCTTGGCCTTCAACCTGGCAGTGTTGCTGCTTAAAATGGCTAGCTCTTGAAACAGTTTTAGTTAAATATAAGTGGTTTTCAGGTACCAAGCTTCCAACTCTAGGCAAGGTGGATTTTTGCTTTTCTAGCTGTTGTAGATGTTCATGTCAATATTGCATTACAATGAACAATATACATTACTACTTGTTTTGAAAACTTGTTTTCTCTGTACATATTTGGATTATATAAAAATCTTTTTCTCCTTCTTTGCTTTCTTTTAAAAGCTTGGAGCCTTTTATAAACAGTGCATAGTGATGTGTGCCGCATTTCCTCTCCTGGTTGAATTCCACCGAGCCCAGGGACCCACAGCTCTGCCCCATGGCAACACAGACTGCTGGGCCCCACAGCTCAGACCCATGGTTATGTAGGGAGTATACTTTTAAGCATAGTAGAGATACACTACTTCCCTGTGCTGCGTGGTGCTGCCATCGCAGTCCTCGGTGAGGGCCAGAGCCAGACCCAAGACAAGACAGGCATGGGGGCCTGCACTTTTACTTGGGTGCCAGGGAGACCAGGGCTGGGGCTGGCCTTGAGACAGTGGCTGCAGGGGCAGAGGGGTTTCCAGGCAGGAGAAGGACCAGGGAAGCTGGTGCTGGCAGGCAGTCTTTTTGCTGTCACACCTCCCCCAGTGTTACCATAAAACGCATCAAACTTAAAAAGCTCCACACTAACAGTAACATGAAAAAGTCCAAACTGTTTTCCAAGCTATGCTGAGATCCTCACAGAGGTGCTTCTTGGTACCCGTGTTACCTACAGACATGACAAAGCACAGAGGAAAAGCGGTTGACCATGAGCAAAGCAAGTGAGAAGTCAAGACAAGGCTCCCTGTGCACCCATTCTTGCCTCCTTGGCCCCAGCCAGCACCTTCCACTCCTTCAAATTAGCAGTAGATGTGGCAGTGAGAGAGTATTGGTGGCTTAATCATTGACATGGGTTGTATGAGGAGTCAACCAAGTGCTTATGGCTCAGGATTAAAAGGAGAGCAGGGACATGTGATTTAGAATGGGGATATGCTACAGGCCACCCAGCCAGGGAGACAGAGAAGATGAGGCCCTCTATAAACAGATAGGAACAGCTTCATGATCACAAGTCCCCATTTTCATCGGGGACTTCAGCCACACTCATAAGGGCATAAGCAATCCAGGATGTTCCTAGAATATGTCAATGATTACTTCCTTCTCCAAGTGATAGAGGAGCCAACAGGACAAGTGGACAGGTGCCATGGTGTTCTCACCAACAAGGAGGCTGGTGGGGAATGTGAAGCTCAGGAGAAGCCTTGGCTCTAGTGACCGTGAGATGGTGGAATTCAAGATCCTTAGGGCAGTGGGAAAGGTGCATAGTATGCTCACTACCCTGGACTTCAGGAAAGCAGACTTTGGTCTCTTCAGGAGTCTGCTTATTGCAGTACCATGGTATACAGCCCTTGGGGGGAAGAGGGGCTGAAGAAAGCTGGTTAATATTCAAGGATAACCCCCTCCAAGGTCAGGATTGATGCATCCCAACAAAGAAGAAGTCAAGCAAAAATTCCAGAAGGCTGCATGGATGAACAAGGAACTCCTGGAGAAACTCAAACTCAAAAAGGAAGTCTACAGAGGGTGGAAGCCAGGACAGGTAGCCTGGGAGGAATATAGAGAAATTGTTCAAGCAGTCATGGATCAGACTAGGAAAGCTGAAGCCCAGAGTCTATTCAGGGATGTCAAGTGCAAGGAAAAAAAAAACTTTTATAGGTATGTTGGTGATAAAATGATGACTAGGGAAAATGTGGGCCCTCTCTGGAAGGAAATGGGGGACCTGGCTGCCCAGGATATGGAGAACACTGAGGTACTCAACAGCTTTTTTGCCTCAATCTTTACCAGCAAGTACTCTAACCACACCACCCAAGTTGCAATAGGCAAAGACAGGGACTGGGAGAACGATGAACTGCCCATTGCGGGAGAAGACCATGTTTGAGACCATCTAAGGAACCTGAAGTTCTACAAGTCCATGGGACTTGATGAGATTTGTCCACAAGTCCTGAGGCGGATGAAGTTGCTAAGCCACTGTCCATCATATTTGAGAAGTTATGGCAGTCAGCATAGGAAACTATGCTAAGGCACATGGAAAGTAAGGAAATTGGTCGCATGCAACATAGCTTCACTAAGGGCAAATTGTGCCTGGCAAATTTGATGGCCTTCTATGACAGTGTTACAACTTTGGTGAATAAGGGAAGAGTAGCTGACGTCATTTACCTGGACTTATTTAAAGCATTTGACACTGTCCCACACAACAACCTTGTCTCTAAATTGCAGAGATGTGGATTTTACTGATGGACCACTCCGTGGATAAGGAATTGGCTGGGTGGATGCTCTCAAAGAGTTACAGTCAACTGCTCAATGTCCAAGTGGTGATCAGTGATGAATAGTGTTCCTCAGGGGTTGGTACTGGGACCAGCACTGTTTAACACCTTTGTTGGCAAAATGGACAGTGGGATTGAGTACACCCTCAGCGAGTTTGCCTATGACACCAAGATGTGTGGTGTGGTTGACACATTGGAGGGAAGGGATACCATCCAGAGGGTCCTTGACAGGTTTGAGAGATGAGCCTGTGCAAACCTCATGAAGTTCAACAAGGCCAAGTGCAAGGTCTTGCACGTAGGTCAAGGAAATCCCATGCAAAAAATCACAGGCTGGGTGTAGAATGGATTGAGAGCAGCCCTGAGGAGAGGGACTTGGACATATTGACTGATGAGAAGCTCAACATGAGCGGGCAATGTGCGCTTGCAACCCAGAAAGCCAACCATATCCTGGACTGCATCAAAAGAACTGTGGCAGGCAGGTCGAAGCAGATGATTGTACCCCTCTACTTTGCTCTGGCAAGACCCTGCCTGGAGTACTGCATCCAACTCTATGGCCCCCAAAATAAGAAGGACGTGGCCATGTTGGAATGAGTCCAGAGGAGGCCACAAAGGTGATCAGAGGGCTGGAACACCTCTGCTTTGAGGACAGGCTGAGAGGATTGTTGAGCCCAGAGGGGGCTCCAGGCAGGCCTTATAGCCTCTTCCAGTAATTAAAGGGGACCAGAAAAGGTGGGGAGGGAATCTTTACAGGGAATGCCATGATAGGATGAGGAGTAATGGTTTAAAACTGAAACAGGGTAGATTTCAATTAGATACAGGAAAATAATTCTGTACTCTGAGGGTGGTGAGACACTTGCACAGGTTTCCCAGAGAATCTGTGGATGCCCCATCTTTGAAAGTGTTCAAGGCCAGGCTGGATAGGGCATTGAGTAACTTAGTATAGTGAAGATATCCGTGCCCATGGCAGGGGGGTGAGAACTAGATGATCTTTAAGGTCCCTTCCAACTCTAATTATTCTATGCTTCTATGAAATTAGGTAAGCTGTGCGTCAGCTTTCTCCTGCGTGAGCTGGTACAAGGCCACTTCAGAAGCAGACAATGCCTGCTAACACAAATGTCTGCCTTTTTTTTTTTTTAGGTTTTGGGTTAGGGTAGGGTAAGGATGTCGGTTTAGGGTTAGGGTTAAGGTGGAGGGTTAGGGTCTCAGATCAGAGG
>JAHSPS010045850.1:0-12674 GCA_033628365.1 Calidris temminckii | reverse complement strand
AAGATTTGTCAGGCCCTCAAAAACTCAAGATGGTGTGTGGTGCTGGACTGTTGCGTGCTGTATTTGGAGCTTACGACTGGTGTATCTGGTGCAGCCTATACCTGTGGTCTGAGGGTTGAAGATGTCGATCTTGATGAAGTTGCTGGGCACCAGCTGCTGAGGTCAGTTCTGATCCCATCACTAATGTCTGTTGCTCTGCCCTTGTCTACCAAGGCTGTGGCAATATCGTAAAAGGCCACCAAATTTGTCAGGCACGATTTGCCCTTGATGAAGCCATGTTGGCTGTCTCCAATCACCTCCTTATTTTCCACGTGCCTTAGCAGAGATTCCAGAAGGATCTGCTCCATCATCTTGCTGGGCACAGAGGTGAGACCGACTGGCCTGTAGTTCCCTGGGTCTTCCTTTTTTCCCTTTTTGAAAATGGGGGTTATGTTTCCCCTTTTCCAGTCAGCGGGAACTTCACCAGACTGCCACGACTTCTCAGATATGATGGAAAGCAGCTTAGCAACCTCCTCCGCCAGCTCCCTCAGGACCCGTGGATGGATTTCATCCGGTCCCATGGACTTATGCACCTTCAGGTTCCTTAGATGGTCTCGAACCTGGTCTTCTCCTACTGTGGGCCATTCTTCATTCTCATAGCCCCTGGTTTTGCCTTCTGTGACTTGGGCGGTGTGGTTAGGGCCAGTGAAGAGCGAGGCGAAAAAGTCGTTCAGTAGCTCAGCCTTATCCATATCCTGGGTGACCAGGTCTCCCGTTTCCTTACGGAGAGGGCCCACATATCTACTGGAGAGACAACACAGCGGGACATAAGGAGTCCAGGATGTTCCTTGAGGGCATCAATGACAACTCCCTGACCCAAGTGATAGAGGAGCCAATGAGGAGAGGTGCTCTGATGGACCTCATACTCACCACCAACAAGGTGCTCATTGGGGATGTGAATGTAGAAGGCAGCCTTGGCTGCAGTGACCATGAGATGCTAGAGTCCAGGATCCTGAGGGGAAGGAACAGGGCAAAAAGCAAGCTCACAACTCCGGACTTCAGGAGAGCAAAATTTGGCCTCTTCAAAGATCTGCTTGGAAGAGTCCTGTGGGATAAAGCCCTGGAGGGAAGGGGGGCCCAAGAAAGCTGGTTAATGCTGAAGGTTCACCTGCTCCAAGCTCAAGAGCAGTCCATTCCAACAAATACAAAGTCAGGCAAAAATGCCAGAAGGCCTGCGTTGGATGAACAAGGAGCTCCTAGCCAAACTCAAACACAAAAAGGAAGCATACAGAAGATGGATGCAAGGACGGATAACCTGGGAGGAATACAGAAACATTGTCCAAGCATCCAGGCATGAGGTTAGGAAAGCCAAAGCCCACACGGAGTTAAATCTGGCAAGTGATGTCAAGAGCAACAAGAAGTACATAGGAGACAAAAGGAAGACTAAGGAAAATGTGGGCCCACTGCTGAATGAGTCAGGGCATCTGGTGATACAGGACATGGAAAAGGCTGAGGTACTGAATGTCATCTTTGCCTCAGTCTTTACTAGCAAGACTCACCTTCACGAACCCCAGGTCCCAGAGACCCGGGGAAAAGGCGAGAGCAAGGAAGACAGACCCTTGGTGGAAGAGGATCAGGTCAGGGACTACTTAAGCAAACTGGACATAATTAGTTCATGAGGGGATGCACCCATGAGTGGTGAGGGAGCTGGAAGATGTCGTTGCAAGGACACTCTTGATAATCTAGGAATGATCATGGCAATTGGGAGAGGTGTCCGAAGACTGGAGGAAAGAAAATGCCCCTCCTATCTTCAGAAAGGGCAAGAAAGAGGACCCAGGGAACTACAGGTTGGTCAGCCTTACCTCGATCCCTGGGAAGGTGATGGAGTAGCTAATTCTGGAAACCATGGAAGTCTAGTTGGAGGCCAGTAACTAGTGGTGTACCTCAGGGGTCAATGCTGGATCCAATCCCATTTAAGATCTTCATTAATGATCTGAATGATGGGGAAGAGTGGAACCTCAGCAAGTTTGCAGATGACACAAAACTGGGAGGAGCGGCTGATATGTCAGAGGGTCATGCTGCCATCCAGAGGGACCTCAACAGGCTGGAAAAATGGGCTGACAGGAACCTCATGCAGTTCAACAAGGGAAAGTGCCAAGTCCTGCATTGGGAGAAGAACAACCCCAGGCACCAATGTATGTCTTATGTTCCTCTTTGTCTTTTTTCTCTGTATTTCTCCTCTTTCTTTGCCCTCTGGCTTTTCTTGAAGATTTCTTTTCAGTCTTGGATCCCGCTTACTAATTTCAAATACTTTTGTGCTTTCACATTCCTGGGTTTGTTGCCAGCTGGTTGACAGAGGTGATCCTTCCCCTCTACTCCGCACTGGTGAGGCCACACCTGGAGTCCTGTGTCCACTTCCGGGCTCCCCAATACAAGAGAGACATGGACATAATGGAGAGAGACCAGCACAGGGCTACAAAGATGATTAAGGGACTGGAGCATCTCTCCTATGAGGAAAGGCTGAGATTGGCAATGAGGAGAAGTGCCATGCTGGACCTTGTTCTCACCAACAAGGAGGGGCTAGTGGGGAATGTCAGGCTCAAGGGCAGCCATGGCTGCAGTGACCATGAGATGGTGATCCTTAGGGCAGCGAGGAGGGCACACGGTAAGCTCACTACCTTGGACTTCAGGAGAGCAGACTTCAGGGATCTGCTTGAGAGAGTACCATAGATAAAGCCCTGGAGGGGATAGGGGCCCAAGGAAGCTGGTTAATATTCAAGTATCACCTCCTCCAAGCTCAGGAGCAATGTAGCCCAACAAAGAGGAAGTCAGACAAAAATGCCAGGAGGCTTGTATGGATGAACAAGGAGCTCATGGACAATCTCAAAAGCAAAAAGGAAGCCTACAGAGGGTAGAAGCAAGCACAGGTAGCCTGCAAGGAAAGCAGAGAAATTTTCTGAGCAGCCAGGGATCAGATTAGGAAAGCTAAAGCCCAGACAGAGTTAAATATGGCCAGGGACATCAAGGGCAACAATAAAAGCTTCTACAGGTACATCAGTGATAAAAGGAAGGCTAGGGAAAATGTGGGCCCTCTCCAGAAGGAAATGGGAGACCTGGTCACCCAGGACACGGAGAAAGCTGAGGTAATCAATGACACTTCTTGCCTCAGTCTTCACCGACAAGGGATCTAGTCACACCACCCAAGTCACAGAAAGGAAAGGCAGGGACTGGGAGAATGAGGTACTACCTCCTGTAGGAGAAGAGTAGATTCAAGACCATCTGAGGAACCTGAAGGTGCCCAAATCCATGGGACCTGATGAGATACATCCATGGGTCCTGAGGGAACTGGTGGATGAAGTTGCTAAGCCACTATCAATCATATTTGAGAAGTCACGGCAGTCCGGTGAAGTTCCCGCTGACTGGAAAAGGGGAAATATAACCCCCATTTTTATAAAGTGAAAAAAAGGAAGATCCAGGGAACTACAGGCCAATTTGTTGCTGTTGGTATAATTTACATTTTAATTAATCTATTGTCCATCAGATGAAGTGAAAATGGAATAAAATAATGCTGAAATTTTAGGGGTCAAGGGAACAGATAAACAGTAGTGTTAATACCAAAAGGAAGACAGCTTAACAAAAACAAAGTTCTTGTGATGTGAAGATACAAGATTGGAGTGAAGGTTAGTCTGATGGAGAAATGAGAGATTTCTTATTTATAAGCACAGAATGCACTGCCATAGGCATCCTCCCTAAAACTACTGTTCTGTAATTTTATGATAGGATGAGATCCAAGAAAAAAACCACCACCAACAAAAAAGACAGCACATCCTAGCTGTGCCCTGGATCTTTAGCCTCTGCTGTATGCTGAGATTTATACCATCGTCCCTAGAAGGCCCTTGATAATGATGTGACTATCCCAAATGTTACAATCAGGAACTGAAAGTCTAGCAGATATGTAAATGTGTAACTAAAAGGATTAAGGGCGCCTTTTGCAAATACGAGCAAAACCAGTGAAGTATACCATCAGAAAGAACCAATTTACAAGCCTGCAAAATAAATGGAGGAATTGCAAAAACCTTCTGCATTTATCTTCCCCAATCCACTCAAAGAGTTATCAGTGCAAACCAGCCACAGTGGCCAAACAGAATGACAGTCCAAGTCAAGGCCTCATATGGAAAGAACCACCAAGAGTGCACAAAGAGTTCACTCCTGAGCGACCACTGAACACCACTAGGGACCACCCAAGACCTTCCATGAAGCCCCTAATACGCATGTGCCAGGGTGATGTGAATATTATAATGAGTTCTGGGAAATGCAATGACTATGCGTATTCTGTATGGATATAAGTCTCTGTGAATCTCACATTCGGTGGACATGTTGGGTGGAGAGATCCCCCATGTCCCCAGCACCGAGTAAAAAGAATGCCTGCTTCTTAAGACTATATTGGTGTTAAGGACTTTATTCCTGATTTTGGTGACAGTTTCTGGCAACCCAGGTGGGACCTTGCTTCTGAATCTCGACAGACCTGAGAGATCGTTGGAGCTCCAGCTGGCACCGAGGAGTTCTCGGGAAGAACCTCTGATCTCCAGGCTAAAAAATTCAAGGCAAGACCACTGGAAGGTCTTGCATTCTTTTCTTTAAGGAATATTAAGGTTTGCCTGCCCATAAGGCACGGCAAAAGCCTCACAGGGTTGAGCTATAAAGGTACCTAAGGGAAGGATTTGGTCTCACCGGACGAAAGTCCGTGAGAAACCTGGGTAAAAGGTTTAGGTCTTAGGTAACTGTTCTCAACACTGAAGCGGGAGAGGCTCGCACCAAAAGCGAGTATAAGAGGTCTGTGGGCTAGAAACCCATTAAGTAATTGTCCCGGTTTGAAGTAAAACCGAACCAATTTTCTGTTCTGTAATTTTACATTTTAGCTAGGCCTCCTCTAACTCTCTGAAATTAATGGCATATTGTGGAGAAAACTACTCGTTCTCAGAGTGATAAGACCAATGTTTGTGCTCCATGCCAAGGAATGGTATGCAGATGCAGAGAGGCAATTATATCATGCCTGCTTGCAAACTATTGAGCAGGTGTATTCCAGCAGACAAGATCTTAAGGATGAACCACTGTCTAATCCAGAATTGGAGTTATTCACAGATGGGAGCAGTTTTGTTCAAGAAGGGAAACGGATGGCTGGATACACAGTTGTTACAACCACGGGGGTAATCAAAGCAGAGGCTCTGCCTGTAAACACATCAGCCCAGAAGACAGAACTGATTGTGTTACAACAGGCTCTGAAGATAGCTGAAGGAAAAAAAGTCAGTATCTGGACAGACTCCAAATATGCGTATGGAGTGGTACATGCTCATGGGGCGATATGGAAAAAGAGGGGATTATTATCAGCTCAGGGATTGCCAATGAAACATAAGGAAGAAATTTTGCATCTTCTTCAAGATGTGCAAAACCCCAAAGAAGTGGCAATAATGCACTGCAAAGCTCGTTTAGACAAGCTGCAGTAAATGTGTGTAATCAGCTGGCTGATAAAGCTGCTAAGGAGGTGGCAGAACAAAGCATCCTTGCATTAGTACCAACCAAACAGATAGAACTACCCGTATCAGAACCAAATTATAGTAAAGCAGACAGATATCTAGCATTGCACCTGAAGGCAATAGTGAATGAAAGAGGTTGGTTAATAACCCCCAATAAACAAGTTATAGTACCTCCACAGGTAATGATCAAGATTCAAGGAGAAACATAAAGAAACACATTGGAGAAGTGAGGCCATGATTGATAGCCTCTGCGATCAGGTTAATAGTCTAAGAATGACTAAAATAATTAAATCTGTGACTGAAAGGTGTGTAACTTGACAGAAGAATAACACAGTGACCTGGAAAAAAACCTCCTCCTGGAGTAACCAAACAGGGAAAAGTACCAGGGGATTCCTGGCAAATTGATTGTTCAGAATTACCAAGGCAAAGTGACTACAAATACTTGTTAGTCCTAGTGGATACCTTCTCAGGATGGCCAGAAGCTTCTCCTTGTTGCACCAACAAGGCGAGGGAAGTGGTTAAGATACTATGAAAATAATAATAATTCCAAGGTTTGGGGTCCCAATAGGAATGTCATCAGACCATAGAATCATAGAATGGTCCAGGCCGGAAGGGACCTCCAAAGGTCATCTAGTCCGACCTCCCCGCAGTCAGCAGGGACACCCCCAACTAGACCAGGTTGCCCAGGGCCTCGTCGAGCCTCACCTTGAATATCTCCAGGGAAGGGGCCTCAACTACCTCCCTGGGCAACCTGTTCCAGTGTTCCACCACCCTCATAGTAAAGAACTTGTTCCTAATATCCAATCTAAATCTGCCCTTTCCCAACTTAAAGCCATTGCCCCTCGTCCTGTCACTGCAGCCCTTTGTAAACAGACTCTCCCCAGCCTTCCTGTAAGCCCCCCTCAGGTACTGGAAGGCTGTTATTAGGTCTCCCCGGAGCCTCCTCTTCTCCAGGCTGAACAACCCCAGCTCCCTCAGACTGTCCTTGTAGCAGAAGTGCTCCAACCCCCTGATCATTTTAGTGGCCCTCCTCTGGACCCACTCTATCGGGTCCACGTCCTTCCTATATTGAGGGCTCCGGACCTGCACACAGTATTCCAGATGAGGTCTCACCAGAGCAAAGTGGCAGAATCACCTCTCTGGATCTGCTAGCAACACTTCTTTTGATGCATCCCTGGATGTGATTGGCTTTCTGGGCTGCAAGTACACACTGCCTGCTCATGTCCAGCTTCTCATCCATCAGCACCCCAAGTCCCTTTCCTCAGGGCTGCTTTCTAATACCTCATCCCCTAGTCTGTATTGATACCGAGGATTGTTCCAGCCCAGGTGCAGAACCCTGCACTTGCTTTTGTTGAACCTCATGAGGTTCACCTGGTCCTACCTCTCCAGCCTGTCCAGATCCCTCTGAATGACATCCCGTCCCTCTGGCATATTGACAACACCACACAGCTTGGTGTCATCCGCAAATTTGCTGATGGTGCTCTCAATCCCTCTGTCTATGTCGTTGATAAAGATGTTAAACAGTACCAGTCCCAGCACGGACCCTTGAGGGACACCACTTGTCACTGCTCGCCATCTGGACTTCAAGCCACTGAGTATCACCCTCTGGATGCGACCATCCAGCCAATTCCTTATCCACTGAACAGTCCACCCATCAAATCCGTACCCCTCCAATTTGGCAAGCAGGATGTTGTGAGGGACTGTGCCAAAGGCCTTACAGAAGTCCAGATAGGTCACATCCATAGGTCGTCCCTTACCTACTGACCTAGTCACTCTATCATAGAAGGCCACTAGGTTAGTCAGGCAGGACCTGCCCCTAGTAAAGCCATGCTGGCTATCTTGAATCATCTCCGTGTCCTCCATGTGCCCAAGCATGGCATCTAGAAGGATCTGTTCCATGATCTTCCCAGGCACGGAGGTGAGGCTGACAGGTCGGTAGTTCCCAGGGTCCTCCTTTTTACCCTTTTTAAAAATGGGTGTGATGTTTCCCTTTTTCCAGTCCGCAGGGACTTCACTTGACTGCCACGACTTTTCAAATATCACAGAAAGTGGCTTGGCAACTACATCAGCCAGTTCCTTCAGGACTCTGGGATGTATTTCAGCAGGTCCCATGGACTTGTATATCTTCAGGCTCCTCAGTTGATCGCATACTATGTCTTCACTTACAGTGGGAGGGACTTTGTCACCTTGGTCTCCAACTTGTGGGCCATCAACATGAGAGCTAGGAGGAAAGAGGCTGCCAGTGAAGACTGAGGCAAAAAAGTTGTTGAGAACTTCCGCCTTCTCCTCGTCCGTTGATACAAGTTCCCCACTGTTGCTCATCGGGGGGGTACGTTTTCTTTAACCTTCCTTTTCTGGTTAATGTACCTGTAGAAACCTTTCTTATTTTTCTTAACATCCCTTGTCAAGTTCAGTTCTAGCTATGCCTTGGCCTTCCTGACCTCATCCCTACACAGCCGGGCAATGTCCCTATACTCTTCCCAGGATGCCTGTACCTTCTTCCATTTCCTGTGTAGCGCCATCTTGCCCCTTAGTTTGACCAGCAGGTCATGGCTCAACCATGGTGGTCTCTTGCCCTCCTTGCCCAATTTCCTACATGTGGGGATTGAGATCTTTTGTGCTCTATAGAGAGCATCCTTAAAGATCTGCCAGCTTTGTTCCACTCCCTTGTCCCTGAGGGCCGTTTCCCACAGGGTCCTATTTACTAACTCCTTGAAGAGCTGGAAGTTTGCTTTCTTAAAATTTAGAGTCCTAACTGTGCTTCTCATGGGCTTCAAACTCCTTAGGACAGTGAACTGCACTAGGGCATGATCATTGCAGCCCAAGCTGCCTTCAACTTTGACATCCCTGATGATTTCACTTCCAACAGGTCCAACAATGCATCTCCTCGAGTAGGGCTGTTTTCTTGTCTCAAGAAGTTGTCATCCAGGCACTCTAAGAGCTTCCTGGAGTGCCTTCAGCCAGCCATGTTGTTTTTCCAACAGATGTCGGGGTGGTTAAAATCCCCCAGCAGGATGAGAGCCTGTGATCGTGATGCCTCCTCAAGCTGGAGTAAGAAGGCATCATTGACAGGCTCCACCTGGTCAGGAGGCCTGTAGTAGACTCCTACCACAAGGCTCCCTTTGTTGTCTTGATCCCTAATTCCTACCCATAAGATTTCGACCTGCTCATGGCTACTCTTTAGCAACAACTCTTCACACTCTAGCCACTTCTTTACATAGAGGGCAACACCTCCACCCTTTCTTCCTCTCCTGTCCCTTCTGAACAGCTTGTAGCCATCGATGGCCACACTCCAGTCATAGGAGTCATCCCACCAAGTTTCCGTAATTGCTACTATGTCATAGCTTTCCTGTAGCAGGATAGCTTCCAGTTCCTCCTGTTTATTGCCCATGCTGCGTGCATTGGTGTAGAGACACTTCAGTCGGTCTGCCGGCCATGTCGCCTTCTTAGAGGGGCACTCCACTGATCCCCCAAGGCGCTTTGTGGCAGCTACCCTCCTGTCTCCTATTACCTCAGGAGTTCTTGGTCCAGCTCTGCAAGGCCTTGCCTTTGCTGAAGTGTTCACAGCATGCATCAGTACAACAGGTTGGAGGTCCTTGTTATCATCCCTTCATTGCATCCCTGATGTGTCATCCTGCCACTTGACACAGGCCATTCTGACATTATCATCATCTTCCGCCTCCCCTTCCCCCTTCAAGCCTAGTTTAAAGCCCTATTGACAAGCCCTGCCAACTCACATGCAAGGATCTTTCTCCCCCTCTGAGACAGATGTACTCCATCTGTTGCTAGCAGACCTGGTGCCATATAAAGTCCCCCAAGATCAAAAAACCCAAAATTTTGTTGGTGGCACCAGCCTCTGAGCCACTTGTTAATCATGCCTGACTTCCTATTCCTTTCAGTATTCCGACCTGCAACTAAGGGTATTGATGAAAAAATTACCTGTGCCCCTGATCCCTCAACCAGTTTTCCCAGTGTCTTGAAGTCCCTTTTGAGTGCTTTTAAACTTCTGGCATCAACCTCATCGCTTCCTACCTGCATAACTACTAGGGGATAGTAATCAGAAAGCTGTACCAGACTAGGCAGCCTTCTGGTAACATCTCTGACCCGGGCCCCAGGGAGGCAGCAGACTTCCCTGTGGGAAGGATCTGGCTGACATATGGGGCCCTCTGTTCCCTTCAGAAGGTAATCACCAATAACAATTACCCTCCTCTCTTTTTTTTTTAGGGTAGAAGTTATGATGCGAGGTGGGGACTGATTGGCTTCAGGCAACCCCCCAGATGGTGTTTTTTCTTCCTTCTCATTCGCCTCTACCTCCGGTGCCCCATACTTGTTGTGCAAGGGCAAATGGAAAGGTGAGGGGGGCTGTGAAGGATTTCCCTTGCCTCTTCTAACAGGCACCTGTATCCATTACTCCCTGTTCCTTGGGTCACCTCCCTCTATTGAGGGGGTCTGCAGGGCCTGATACCAGAAATCTAACTCCCTTTCACATTCCCCCCCTTCTCTGAGATCATGTCCTATTGCTTGGTGACAAGAGGAGAGCGGGTCCTCTGATTTATGTGGGGCACAGATCGGGGTCCACATTTTGTAGCAGAAGTAATCCATAGGTTGATCCAGGTCCTAAGAATTCAATGGGATCTACATACACCATGGAGACCACAATCAAGTGGGAAGATAGAAGGGATGAATCAAACTTTGAAACGACAAATAAGCAAGATATGCCAGGAGACTTACTTGAAATGGCCAGAGGCACTCCCCGTAGCACTTTTAAGGATTAGGATACAACCAGGGTCTAATAATCCCAAATATTAATAAACCCAAGAGCCAGGATAAATGTGACAAACGTGTTAAATGATCAGCCCATCAGCTGGATGAAGCGTGTGAGTCTCAGGTAACACTTTTTAGTCCAGCTGAAATCTCAGTGGCAGCCTTTTTAGCCCCGGGAATCAGAGTTGCAATGAATTATCAGACAATGAAGAGACTAGCCTGTGCCTTAGTGAAAAATATCAATTACACCTCACAAGCATTGTCGACTATAGAAGAAGAATTAGGTCAGCTTAGACAGAGCACTTTGGAGAACAGGGCAGCAACTGACTATTTGTTGTTAAGACATAATCGTGGATGTGAAGAATTTCAAGGAATGTGTTGTTTCTATTTAACTGATAATTCCAAAATCATTGAAGGGAAAATTAAACAGATACATGATCTGGCCACAGGAATTAAAAACACTGCATTGGTGTTAATGAGTTTATTCCAAATTTTGGTGACACAAATACTGGCTGGGAGGTGAGGTGATGAGACACTTACAGCACACTATCAAAGAAAAACAAACAAAATATGTGTATTCTAATCTCTCTTCTTGCAAAGTTGACTGTTCTTTCAGAATATACTCCTGAAGACAGGGATAGAGATCAGAAAGTATGCAACTCCTGAAAAAAAAGCATGTACACCTTGGAAAATTTTTTAATGCTTAAGTGACAAGAACCTTCTCATAAATAAAATATCTGTAGGAACAATTATGTGATGCAACCCCCTTAGTTTTCTGTAATCAGCCCTGAAATACAGCATAAGAAATCAAAACCTATTAGAGCTAATGTCTGGAATACATCTGATGGTTTGTAAGTTGCCAGAAAAAGAAACGGGTTCTTTTTATTACTGTAAAAAGCAAGCCTCAGCAATCTTGACTTCCATATGTTCACTTCATAGATCTATTTATTTCATAAAACTGCTTTAGGGAAGACACCTAATTTGTGGTATATGATTAGACTAGATATTATAAGGAAATACACAATTTTATTTCTACAACCATCCAACATATGAGGTATTTCACACGGTCATGACACATTACAGACAGGCACCTGGAATTACCTCTTTAAAGAAAAGCCTGGAGCTATCCCCACACCAGCAGTTAACATGCCAGCACCTCACTTCTTAAAATGGAAGTGCCTCATCCACATCTCCCTCACTTCCACTCCTTCTATTGCTATTAACCACTCGCCTGAGCCACCACAGAAAAAACACCAATACCAACTAGCCCAGAGAAACAGAATCTCCTTCCACTTCTGTCAAGTTACCTGGAGAGGGCCCTTTCTTGTGCGCTCCCTCCCTAACCTGAATCTACTATGAAACTTCCAATATGAGGACAGCTAGAACAGAGCAACAGTATTACTCCTTCTAAAACCATTAGATAAATTTAACCTTCACAGATCTAAAGAATCATTTTTTCATTATGAAATGGGAAGTGTGTTTATCCCTTTTGCTTCTTAACCTTACACCTCCCCTTTTCAAAAAGTCACATCTGTGCTTATAGCTCCTGGCATAGCTACAATTAGCAGAAGTCTCAGAATCACAGAATCACAGAATCATCATGGTTGGAAGGGACCTTTGAGATCATCGAGTCCAACCACAAAAAAAAAACAAACCCAAAAAAACCCCAAAACCAAAAACCAACAACACACACAACACCCCACCACATCACACCCACCCACAAACCAATAATCTTGGGCATTAGAGCATGCCCTGAAGAGCCATGTCTACATGTTTCTTAAATACCACCAGGGATGGTGACTCCACCACACCCCTGGGCAGGCTGTTCCAGTGCCTGACCACCCTCTCAGTAAAGTAATTCTTCCTAATATCTAATCCAAACCTCCCCTGCCGCAACTTCATACCATTTCCCCTGGTCCTGTCATTATTCCCTTGGCAGAAGAGGCCAACCCCCACCTCTCTACAACCTCCTTTCAGGTAGCTGTAGAGGGCAATGAGGTCCCCCCCCTCAGCCTCCTCCTCTCCAAACTAAACATGCCCAGTTCCCTCAGCCTCTCCTCATACGACTTGGTCTATATAATCATTAACATACTTGTAATATCTATATGACATAAACAGATGAAAAAATTCTCTGAGAAGATGCTCAAAGGAGGAACTTCTTTAGTATTTTATATTGTCTTGTCTTCATTTCATAGCTTCACCGTGAATGCATAAAAAAAGCTAAACTAATAATTTCTAGCCTTATTTCTTTAGAGGGGTATATGTCTAGGAATTGCTAGACATCCTGCTATCAGAAATTACCAGGACAACCACCTCAGGAATGTGAAGCTTGTATTTTATAATAACTAAGAACAATACACTATTTCCCAAGTAGAAAGCAAAAGTAAAGATATTAAA
>JAHSPS010045821.1:0-26213 GCA_033628365.1 Calidris temminckii | reverse complement strand
ATTACATGTCGAGCTGCTTCCCCAGACAAAGGTGTAGCCCAAACAGCGTGAGAAAAGGTATCCACTGTAACATGTACATATTTCAAACGACCAAAACTGGGTACATGGGTAACATCCATCTGCCAAAGCTGTAATGGCCGTAGGCCCTGGGGGTTGACTCCTAAGCCCACCCCAACACTTGTCCTTGACAGTCAGTGCAAGCTTGAACAATTCCTTTAGTGTCTGATAACAGAATGTTAAATTGTTTCCAGCTTCCCACTGTCCTTCTAATATAGCATCTCTAATAACGCCACTGTCTGTAACATTTTTTTTTTTTTTTTTTTTTTGAGGTGTCTGAGGACAGTTTATGACTCTTGTCGGGAGGCGGAGTTGACGGACCAGATGAATCGCTGGAGGGGGGTTGCGGTGGGTACACGGCAGGCGGAGGTGCGGGAGGAGGTGCCGTGGGCGAAGGCCGAGACGCTGCTCCTCCCAAATCGATGAGATCAATAGATGTTTCAGGCCCCTCCTCTGCTGGAGTTTTCTGAGCAGGCACTTCCGCATGTGCATTACTTTTCTGTTTTGGCTTAGCACCGCTTACTTCCGCTTTTTCCGAGTTTTGCAAGGGGTTTAGCAGTAAATCTTTTCCCTCCTCAGGAGGGTCAGGAGTCTCATTAGCTCGAATTTCAGCAACGGTTTTACATGTGGACCTGGTCATTCCCTTTACTGCGGGCAGTCCGAAGAACCACGCAATAGGTCCAGGCTTGCCTTAAGGTTTTAAGGCGGCTACTCCCGGACCCAACATTTGAGCAGCTGCACAGGCTACTTCCCGCTCCGCTTTCATTGCTTTTAAAGTCTCTAGCACAGTATTCCACAGCTCGCGGACGGCTTTTATCTCCTTCTCCTCTTTTTCGTCCCCCTCGACGACCGAAGCGGGGCTTTCGGCTGAGGGAGCGTGAGACGGCGCGGTGGGGGGGGGCGTTGGGAAAGTCAGCTCCCATGTCTCTGCCGGTCCCTGTGGGACAGTTAACGTACGCACTGAGGGAGGCAACGGATATTCCAAAGGGGAGTTAAGCGGCCCTTGCTGAGAAGTAGCCGCACCCAGTCCAGTTGGCCCCCCCAGCCATTTCTGAGGCGGCAGCGGCCGCTCTTTGTTCCGCTTTGTGCTGCAGCAGGGCATTAGCAACTGCTTGCCATGGTTTCATTAATTTTTTAGCTGTCTTATCTTCACTAATAACCTCGTCAAATAATTTATCGCCATACCTCCGCCATTCCTCATGTTCAAAAACCGTGTCGGGATTGTTAAAGTACCCTTTAGCCACCCCATAAGCTAACAACCCAGGAAATTCCTTTTTACAATCTATACCCTGAATGCTCTGCTTTTCTAAAAAGCATTTGAGCAAATCATACGCCGCTTGTCTATCCATACCTTTCGTCAGCGCGCTGTTGCAGCCTTTGCAAGACCTCGGTGGCGCGTGGCCGGCAGGACCCTCTATAGGTGCTCCTGGGCGCGGGGATGCGGGACCCTCTATAGGTGCTCCCGGGCGCGGGGATTCCTCCGTTTGCATCCTGCGCGGGGATTCCTCCCTTTCGCCTACTTCCCTTTCGCCTCCTGCGCTGCTTACAGGACCGGTACCCGGACTCCGTCGAACCGTGACTCGCAGGTTTAGCCCTCTCTAGGGTCCCCTGTTCCGCTGTTCGGGCACCATTTGTTGTGACGGAGGGAAGAAGGGCACTCAATATGAGCGATCAGCAAGCTTCCATTTATTTAGACACACTATCACACTTTTATGCTCATTCATAATTAGCTCATACATATTGCAAAATGCAAGCTCATTATTGGTTAGTTATATAAAGGTAAATTCCGCCCAAAACTTCGTTTATAATGATTACATGTTCTCCTTCTCACACGTAGGAGCAACAGAGGGAAGACATCCTGTCATTGAACAACAGCTGCCTTCAAGGCCAGAACGGCCTTGCAGTGTTAGCAGCTAGATAAGCTGAGTACGGTGTTTACTGAGCTCTTGTTGGGCTAGCTGATTTATGTCTATGTGACCCTTCTCAGCTAGCCAGTCTCCCACAATTCCCCCGTTTTTATTTTGGGCAATATAAGCTTGATTAATAATTCTCATTAAAAGAGTTTTGATGCAAGAAAACACACAGCTCAAGCAAAGCAATACTATCACTACTATGACTAAAATCAACAAGCCTGTTTGTAACACACCTTTAAGCCAGCCACTTAACCCCATCCAGCTTCCCAGAGCATCTAGACCAAAGAACCCTGTATCTTCTTGTACCTTTCGGGAGTGCCCTATGAGGTCCTTTAAACTTAAACATGTCAGAGGTGTTGTTCCAATTGAACGGAAGTTTACCGGTCACCTTATATTGCAGTCGCAATTCTGCGAGAGATTGATTAAACATCACAAAGGTGGCGTTGGCCAAAGGCACCCCTATGAGGCAGGTGGTGAATGGGGATCTAGGTGTTGCCAGGCTGGCACAGAAACTGGTTGTATTGAGCGACCGAGCTAAAGTCACCCATACGTTCTCCCGAGGATCAATGAGGTTGTGCGGTGTAATTCTGGCGGCAGCGCCCTCTATCTCGCCTTTGATGAGGATACATATTATTAAAGCGGTGACATAGCCTGTGCCAGTCTTGTGCACTAACAACCCGTAACTGTGGGATTTTGATACCATTCTTACACCTTTTGTCTAAATTTCCCAGGATAGTAATTTTCTATAGCTGTTATTAACAAGGCAAGTTCACTAAAAGATGTCCATCTTAGAAATGAGTGAAAAAGATGTGTACACGGTTGCACCACCGGATCTATAACCAGATGCAGACAAAGTGGTGATCTTCTGTGGAGTCCCTCGTCGTCCTTAGGCGTGGCCGTGGTCGTCAGTGTGTTTGATAGCAGGCCTCACCCATCGGCTTGGAACCCAAATGGTACCTGTGGCGGTAGAAACACAGACATAACCACGTCCTACATAAACCACCTCTGCAGGACCCACCCATTGTCCTGTTTTTGCATCTTTATACAACACTTTCATGTGTGGCAGCTTGAGAGTTTCAGATCCTGCATGATGTTTTAAAATAGGCGGATCATTACCGTCCCCGAATACACATAAATGATTAAGCACAAAGAGGGCCTTTTGGACCCTTTCTCTTACGTCTACAATGTCCTTAAACTTCTCCAAATAACATTTTAGAGTTCCATTGGCTCTTTCTACTACTGCCTGCCTGGTTGGGGAATGGGGAATGCCAGTAAGGTGGACAATGTTCCATAGTTGCATAAAACGCTTCAGTGGCCCACCTCTGTAGGCCGAGCCATTGTCCGTCTTGATCGTGCCAGGCACCCCTAAAGCGGCAAAGCAACTAGTCAGGTGCCGACGCACGTCCCGAACCTTTTCCCCTGGCTGTGGGGTAGCCCAAATCATATGACTATAAGTGTCTACGGTCACATGCAAATACTTCAGTCGACCCAATGCGGGCACGTGGGTAACATCCATTTGCCAGACCTCATTGGACTTTAACCCCCTAGGGTTGACCCCACATCCGAGTCCTAGACCCAAATTATGATGACTGCATATAGGGCAGACCTTGACAATGGCTCGGGCCTCAGCTATAGAGAGCTTATAGGCTCGAGCCAGTCCTTTCGCGTTTTGGTGAAAAATAGAGTGAGCTTCTCGGGCCCGGCAATGTGCTGCCAAAGGGGGCTCAGTTGTGACCGCAACTAGGCGATCGGCCTGAGCATTGCCTTCTCCGAGCCCTTCTTCCCATTGGTGGCTCCGGATGTGAATCACGGCATACGGGTTGCTTCTTTGCGCGATCGCAAGCTGCAGGCTAACCAATAGCTCTGTTAAGCGTTGATTCTTCAATTCTCGCAGACTCGCATCTTCAATGCGATTAGCTATTCCTGCAACATAGAGAGAGTCAGTGACTATATTCAATGGGACATTCCTCCACCGGATAAATCCAACCTATCCAAGTCTCTCTGTAGAGCCTCCCTATCCTCATGCAGATCAACACTCCCGCTTCACTTGGAGTCATCTGCGGACTTACTGATGATACACTCTATGCCATTATCAAGATCGTCAATGAAGATGTTAACCAGAAATGGTCCCAACACTGAGCCCTGGGGAACACCACTTGTGACCGGCCGCCAGCTGGATTTAACTCCATTGACCACTACTCTTTGGGACCGTCCATCCAGCCAGTGCTTGATTCAGCAGATCGTATGCTCGCCCAGGCCATGTGCAGCTAGTTTTTCCACTAGAATTCTATGGGGAACAGTGTCTAATGCTTTTTGAAAGTCCAGGTAGATAATATCCATAGCCTTTCCCTCATCCAATAATTGGGTCATCTTGTCATAGAAGGAGATCAGGTTTGCTTGGCAGAACCTGCCTTTCATAAACCCATGCTGACTAGGCCTGATCCCCTGGTTGTCCATTATATGGTTTTGTGATGGCATTCAAGATGACCTGCTCCGTGACCTTCCCTGGTATCGAGGTTAGGCTGACCGGTCTATAGTTTCCTGGATCCTCCTTTTTGCCTTTCTTGTAGATGGGTGTTACATTTGCCACCCTCCAGTCCATTGGGACCACCCCAGTTAGCCATGACTTCAGGTAAATAATTGAAAGCGGTTTGGTGAGCACATCTGCCAACTCTTTTAGCGCTCTTGGGTGTAGCCCATCTGGTCCCATAGACTTGTGTGCATCTAAACGGCGTAGCAGGTCACTGATCTCTTCTTCTTTAATTGCGATGCCCTCATTCTGCTTCTCCTCCCCGTCTCCTAGCTCATGAGGCAGGGTGTCCAGGGAACAGCTAGTTCCACTGGTAAAGACTGAGGCAAAGTAGGCGTTGAGCACCTCAGCCTTTTCCTCATCCTTGGTGACTATGTTTCCCTCTGCATCCGATAAAGGAGGGAGATTTTCCCTAATCCTCCAGGTCATATGCCAGTACTGATATGGGCCCATGTTAGTACCTAAAGATCTGAGGAGTATGAACATTTAGGGGGATAGGAGGGAGGAAGGGAAGGTTGCCTGGTTATGTTAGTCTAATTAACCATGTACCATTCAACTTATGCAAATCCTCCTATTTTTAGGGTTGTTTGACCTTCACAGCATGCAAGCAAGTACAATAAGATTTTGATAAATATTTATTGGTATTATCTAGCAATTAAACTATTGTAGAGGATAGAGATGAAAAGTTTTACAGTTATTTTAATAGCTTTTGAAGTAAATAGCATAACGAGTTGTGGCGGTGTGCTCTTCCCCTTTCCCCCCCTGCTCAATCCATAACCATCAGTGGGAGTTGTGATGAGTTGCACCTGGACTTTGGGGGATGGATGGCAACATAGCCAAAACACTGGCTGGAGTGGGGACCTAGATATTTTGTTCCCATGAAAATATGACTATAGGTCAATTATCTTACTTTATAAATAGTGGACAGCCCAAGAGCCCTTTAAGCTCTCCTGCGAGGCAGCGGGCTGCACGCCAGGATCTCCCCTTTTGTGAGGACGCTCGCTTAAGGTTCTACTCCTCAAGGTTAAGAGATTCCTTGCTGCAACAGATTCTCGGTAAGTGACTAATAGCATGCTAAACTTTGAAATCTTAGCAAAGTGATATAAAGGATTGATTGCACATATATAATCCTTTAGACATAAACCATTGACCAAGTCTGGATTGGATCCAGCCACACCTAGACTCCTCTCTGAGAAGGAGTTTAGAAAGCAAGGGGGTCCTTTCTGAACCTCGTGACTCAACGGGAGGGTGTCCCTGACAGCTTGTCTGACCCTGTCCTCTATGCAGTAAATAACCAAGTGTTCCTTGACATCAAATCTCATAAAACACTGTTGCATTCACTATCAAACTTTGTTAAATCACTGTTTCACCTTAATAAATATTTCACTACTTCTCTCTTATGAGTGAAGTTAATCACTCCACCTGCAACACGGGGAAAAAACCACAGATTTACCCTTTTCTGTGGGAGAACAGGGGGTTAACAGGATTGTGGAAGAAGCAGAGACCAGAAGAAGAAGCAGGAACAATGGCAGAGGATGGCCCATGAGCATCTCCAGATGACCTGTAAACAATGCCTGGCCCCCCTGACTGATGGAGGGGAATTCCACCCACCTGGCAGTTGGGGGTTGCAGGGGTGTGTCGGTTGGGAAAGAAGATACACTGGTACTATATAAGCTGCCGTTTGGTTATAATAAACGATTCTGGTTGCATCACCAACCAGGGTCCGTGCCTTCATATGCTACAAATGGCGCCCAACGTGGGCCATTAATCAGGAGACTGAAAGACGTCCGGAGCGGTAGCGTAGCCCCATCGAACCAGGGATTGCCTCGAGGATTTCTTCACCGCCAGCTCATCACCTTCTGCAGGACAGAGGTGAGCGATTGGGAACTATGGGAAACACTCTGCCGAAAGAGGAGCAGGGAAGCACACTGCCGACAGAGCAGCAAATGAATCTAGAAGTATTACAGTGTATTTTAAAAGCTCAAAAACGATCTGTACCTACCCTGTCTTTAATAACTTTCTTAGACTGGGTACGAAAAAATGTTCCGGACTATCCCGAGACCGGCACCCTTGACAAAAACATGTGGGACCAAATTGGCGCAAAGCTTTGGGATGCTGCTGCAGGGACAGATAAAGCTGCAGCTCAACACTTAGTAGTGTGGCGGCTGATATTTGAAGCCCTAGCAGAGCTCCGCAAAGAGACAGAAAAGACCTCTGAGTAGAACCTAACGAGTCCTTCTGCCCCGCCACCGCCACCTGCAGACAATACCTGCATTGCAGAAGAGAGTCTCTCAGGAGACTCCTTTGATCCTGGGCCGACAGACCCAGACCCAGAACCTAATAACCGTTCTTGATAATGAAAAGACAAAGGCAGTGGGGAATAACCTAACCCTTTTGAGTGATTGTCACGGTGTGTGGGACAAATGTCGAAAAGAAGCCTTAGCTAAAGGCGACACAGACATTTTGCAAGCTTTTCCTGTTATTTATCGCGGAAATCGACCCAGAGCGTGGGAGGCTTTGGATTATGATCATGTTAAAGAGTTGACGAAATCGGTAAAAGATTATGGTCTCCAGTCAGGATATACCATGAACTTATTAACAGCTCTTGGTGACGGATATGTTATGACTCCTCATGATTGGAAACTGTTGTTGCGTATGATTTTGTCGGCTATGCAATATGCTGTATTCATGACTGAGTACCATGATCTCCCGACTGCTAAAGCATTGGATAACCTACCGGGCAATTTAAACCATATTGGTGTGAATGAGCTCGTTGGTGAGGGACCTCGGGCTACTCCCGACGCGCAAGCCCAGATGGACAGACAGTGTTTTGAGCAAGTAAAAGACATTGTGCTGTGCGCGGTGAGACGGGTACCTGGTACAGCCGCTCCAGAGGCTTCCTTTTCTGTTATCACACAAGCGCCCGGTGAACCCTATATAAAGTTCCTTGATCCAAAATGCAATAGAGAGACAAGTAGATAACTGAGCTGCTCGTGATACTCTCATGAAACAATTAGCCTTCGAAAATACTAATGCTGACTGCCGTAAAGTGTTGCGAACAATTAAGAATGCTAATCCCTCTATCACTGATATGATAAAAGCGTGCCAAGATATCAGCACAGAAACTCATAAAATGAGTCTCTTAACTGATGCGTTATCAACACAGCTCATTGTGGGTACTGCTCTGAAAGCAGATTTTTATAATTGCGGAAAACCTGGGCATCTTAAAAAAGATTGTAAAACGGTTAAGCGAGGTGGTCGAGAAAATCGCTTCATGCCAGACCAACCATGCCCTCGCTGCGGCAAGGGACTGCACTGGGCAAGGGACTGCAAATCCAAATTCCATGCTGATGGTCGAACCCTTGGGGGTTCAGGAAAAGGGGGGAGGAGCGCGAGACCGCGCGACAACAACAAATACGGTCCCGAGACCGCAGAACGCTTGGTCCGCATGCTCCGACCAGCCACAGCTGGAAGCGCAGGAGTGGACCTGGCCACAGCCCAGTCGGTAACTCTAGATACCACAGCAGTTGTTCTCATCCCCACAGGGGTGATGGGACCTCTTGGAAATGGCAGGAGTGCTCTTTTGTTAGGGTGTTCCTCGACCACACAAATGGGACTTTTTGTTCTGCCTGGAATAATTGATGCTGATTTTACGGGAGAAATCAAAATTATGGCTTGGACACCTCTCCGCCTTGTTTTGTTATGGGGCTGAGACTTGTTAAGCCAGTGGGGAATCTTCCTGAAAACAAATTTTCAATAGGGGCTATTGACAAGCAGCAGACCCTTTCATTGACATGGAAGTCAGAAAAACCTGTTTGGGTAGATCAATGGCCCCTGAAAAAAGATAAACTGCTGCATTTGCATGACTTGGTACAAGAACAATTGGCCGCTGGCCACATTGTACCCACTACCAGCCCGTGGAACACTCCTGTATTTGTAATGCCTAAGAAAAGTGGCAAATGGCGACTGTTACATGATCTTCAAGCGATAAATGCAGTCATTGAGCCCATGGGTGTGCTACAGCCTGGTCTTCCTTCACCTTGTATGCTGTCTCAAAATTGGCCAATAGCCATCATTGATCTCAAAGACTGGTTTTTTGCTATTCCTCTACACCCAAAGGATGCACCACGGTTTGCATTCTCTGTACCATCTGTCAATCAGGAACAGCCGACACGACTATATCATTGGACTGTGTTGCCACAAGGTATGCTAAATACCCCGACTATCTGCCAATTAACTGTAGCAAATGCTTTACAACCTGTCCGAAATTCAAACCCTCATGTTATAATTTATCATTACATGGACGACATACTTATAGCTGCCGAAAGGGACAAAGACCTGCAGACAGTCGTCTGCCAAGTCTGCCGTGCTGTCCAAGGAGCAGGCTTGCAGATACCTGAGGAAAAGGTCCAACGTGCACCACCCTGGAAATACCTAGGATGGAAGATTACAACTCACACCATCCAGCCACAAGCAATGCAACTGGTATTACAAATAAAGACTCTGAATGATCTGCAGAAATTGTTGGGAACTATCAACTGGCTCAGACCTTTTCTGGGTATCACTACACAAGATCTGCACCCTCTGTTTCAGTTGTTAAAGGGTGATCCTGACTTGGACTCTAAAAGACAGCTGACACCTTCTGGACTGCAATGTCTAACCTTACTTTCTCATACCCCTCTCTCTAATGCAGTTACAGCATTCACAGACGGTTCCGGGAAAACGCACAGAGCAGTGGTCCTTTGGCGATCTACCGACAATCTCTGGAAACAAGATATTAAATGTGTAAATGGATCGCCCCAAGTTGTTGAACTTGCAGCTGTTGCGCGTGCTTTTCAGCTTTTTTCTGATGTAAATCTCAATATCATAACTGATTCTTTATATGTTACAGGAATTGTTCAGCGTATAGAAGGTGCTTTCCTAAAGGAAGTCAACAACCCAGAGTTATTCGGACAACTTAACTTAAAAAATTATGGCACTATGTTTCCTACCGTAAATTGCCCTATTATGTCACGCATATACGGTCACACACCTCTCTTCCAGGACCCCTAGCCGAGGGCAACCGTGCTGCAGACAAAGCCACAGTCGCCCTCGCCACACCGCAATTATTTCAACAAGCCCAGCTCTCACATAACTTCTTTCACCAAAACAGGAAGGCACTACAAAAGCAATTTCAGCTAACCACTGACCAAGCACGTAATATTATCTTGACATGCCCTGAATGCCAATCTATAGCCCCGTTGCCACAATTGGGAGTTAACCCATGTGGCACCTCACCTCTGCAAATTTGGCAAACGGATGTTACACATTTTGGAGAATTTGGTCGCCTAAAGTATGTACATGTCACTGTTGATATTTTTTCTAATTATATCTTTGCCACTGCACATACAGGAGAAAAGAGTCGAGATGTCCGACGACACTGGCTAGCAGCTATTGCTGCTATGGGTATACCAGAAACTATCAAGACAGACAATGGCCCTGCGTATGTATCTAAAACCACACAACTTCTTTTACAGGAATGGGGCATTCGCCACATCACTGGAATTCCACACTCCCCTACAGGGCAGGCGATTGTTGAGTGTGCCCATCAAACACTAAAGTGATTGCTAATTAAACAAAAAAGGGGGAGTCTGGGAGATCCACCACAAGAACGACTGTGGAAAGCCACTTTTGTTTTGAATTTTCTAAACAGAGACAACACTGAAATGACACAAGTGAATCGACACTTCGGAGCTTCCCCAATGTTCAAAACACGGTCAATGGTCCATATTCATGGTATGGCCACTGGACAATGGGAAGGCCCCGTGTCATTGATAACCTGGGGGCGAGGATATGATTGTGTTTCCACAGGAAATGGTCCCAAGTGGATCCCAGCACGATTCATTTGACCGTATCTAGAAGCTGAGCAGCACGAACAATCATCAGAAATGACAAAGCAGTGAATCTTTTCTGCTCACAAAAGTATCATTGGTTTTAATGTTATCAGGCCTGATCTGTTAATGATTCTGTTATGTTTACCAGTTTGTTTCCCTGTGTTACAAAAGCATAAATCAAGTCATGTATGCTCAAACGCACACTGTACTTGCCTTACAAAGTATGATGTTAGAGAAGTTTATGTAGAAACCAGCCATGGCGTAAGAGAGTTATAGGAATTTAGTTAGTTTTATAATTTATAGTAGTTTTAATAGTATAGGTTCAATGTAGTCATTAAGATGTAATACACATGTCATTATTCTGTACATTAAACAAAAAAGGGGGAGATGTGGGAGAACAGGATGTTAACAGGATCGTGGAAGAAGCAGAGACCAGAAGAAGAAGCAGGAACAATGGCAGAAGATGGCCCATGAGCATCTCCACATGACCTGTAAACAATGCCTGGCGCCCCTGACTGATGGAGGGGAATTCTGCCCGCCTGGCAGTTGGGGGTTGCAGGGGTGTGTCGGTTGGGAAAGAAGATACACTGGTACTATATAAGCTGCCGTTTGGTTATAATAAATGATTCTGGTTGCATCACCAACCGGGTTCCGTGCCCTCATACGCTACACTTTTCCACAATTTTAGTATTTTGTAGGACTGGCAAATCAGTAGAAGTAGAGAATGTTTTTCTGAATTTGGGAATGTGATAACAATCTTTAGTAGAAGTATCCTGTGTGTTAAGGGATTGATGGCAATTTTCAGTCCTAGGTTCTCTCCAGTGGTACTTGAAGGTACTGACTGCTGCTACAGCCTTCTGTGTATACTGCTCTTCTAGAATTCACATGCTATTTGGGTAAGAAGGATGGTGAATTTTTGCTTTTCTTCTTAGAAGGCTGGTTACAGCTGTCTACATCTGCTAGGTGCCAAGGCTAATTTCAGCACAAGAAGCTGTTATTTTTGTCTTCAGAATTCCAGGTTATTCCCAAGTTTGCTGGGTATGTTGCCACTGATTTAATGGTCTGGGGTTTATATATAGGGTACCTGTGCTAACACGTTCTCCCTTAATCTCCCCAACTCCAGATGAGCTTGCCACATAAAAGGTTTGTCTTGACTTAAAAGTTTAGAAAGCAAACTCCTAGAAAAACAGTTCAAGAGATTAAATCCTGAATTGTTACTTGTAATGAACATAAGTGTCGTGGTTTGGGCCGAATTGGCCAATGAAACAATAAGACATAAACTATTACTAGTTTCTTAATATCCCAAAGGCAAGATGGAAATTCAAGATTTTGATGGTTCTGGAAAAGTTTGCCAAAAAACATCACAAAGATTTTTCTGTCAATGTTTCAACCAAATATTGAGCAGATTCATAATCTGACCTCCCAGCAACTGGGAATGCTTAGTGCTCCCTAAAATCAGCCTTGAAAGCATTTCATGTCAGCTACCAAAATGCTTTGGTAGTCTTGGAAAACGCATAGAAATGTGCAAATTTCTGACAGTCACTGGGCTAGGACCAATTTCTCCTAACTTTAAACATTATTTCTGAATGAACTCTTCTTAGTTTATTTTCTGGCGAAATGAGAAATACTGACTCTTGCGGCTCATCTCAAGAGGCATCTGAAGTAGGTTGGGCAACCTTAGTGTGGATCACCCACCTCTCCCCATTCATTGCAAAGGTAGCTCAGATGTTGACAGCTGTGTGCAACTGAACCTCACCAACACAGTCTAGGCAAAGACAAAAACATAGTCCTTTGTTCTTTTGTAACTTTGACTGTCATAAAGCTCATGTTGCATGTTGTAATTATTGCTAGGAACATTTGGCCAGGGACTTTATACTACCAATTTCTACACAGAGGAAAATATATGCTTGAGATGTCTGAAATTCAAAGTCTGCTACTTCTCACTGAGGGAAAACAAAAAACCTAGGAGTAGAAGGACAATGATAGATGGAGACAAAATTTAAGCCAGTCAAGTTGGTTGTATTACCTGGGAAAACAGAATGGCAGGTTTAATTTAAAAAATAATCTGAAAACCCAGAAAAGTTTCCTTGGATATACATTTTATTCCTTTTCAGTTTTCAGTATAACTTCACAGGCTAAATGTACTATGCTGTCTTATAAGTCATAGGTATATGCTCACAAAAACAAAGAGTTGTGAAGTTATTGAAAAATGTGTGGGATATTTTCAAGATAGCAGGTATTCTGAACTAACTGGTACAATCTTACACAGGAATATCAGTGATCACTTTTTAAGAAATCTCTACCTAATGCATATCTATATAAATGGGTTTAAAAAGGCATTAACAGCTGAAAAGTGAAATAGCTTTCTTGGGATTTTGAACAGGCAAAACTATAAGGGGAAATGAAAGAATATTTTTCCATGGGTCACAGGAAATTTACCTATAAATCAAGCACCCGTTTATTACATAGCTGGCAGACAGCAGAAAACAGGTCTTGGTACAGAATGCTGTAGATAAAAAGCAGAGTGAACTGCACTGGTACAAGTTGTATGCATCTGCAACAAAATGCCGCTGCTGGGGATGGAAAACTCAAAGTAGACAAAGCTTTACCTCTTAAGATTTTTCTTCTCAACTGTGAATAGTGAGAACTTAACCAACAAAGTCTCAATTCTGCAAGCAGCCTGAAACAATTACTCAAATACCTGAAGTGTTCCAGTTATGTCAATAAGCTGTTAGCTCAGGAGCAATAACGTGATCTTGCATGACCTAAATGTCTTTACATTACTTCCAGGATACTAAAAGTGGCAGTTCAACCCAAATGCTAAAATCCCTGGTTTTAATCCTGTTCTACGTAAGAAAATATATGGAAGACAAATAGCTCTTTTATTGAATATTAAAAGGAAATCGTAAATAAATACCATAATAAATATGGAATGTTTCTGTGTTATTCATCTGCATATTTCATTTAAGAAAAATAATCTGTTGCTATAGACATTCAGAATCCATAGGACTGTCACTTTCCGGCAAGCTAAATTCAAATTTGTATATGAGAACTTGCTTATAAATGTACTGGATTTTGCCAACTACTCTATGGCTTTTATACAGAAGAACAAAGTGCTGATGCTAGAGAGACCAATATTAATATAACTGGCCCTAATACCAGTTACATGTGATTCTTCCAGTCAAACTACTTATATAATTTTAGGAGCAGAATATGCACCTGATGATTTGCTTGCTTTACTGAGTTATTAATGTGTTGGCTCTAACTCTTTGCAAAGGACTTATTTGTCAAACACAACTTTGGGGTAAAAAAAAATAAAATCTGCCTGTGCATTTTCACATCTCAAATTGGTTCCACTGAAAAAGCTGAGGAAACAATTTAGTTAAAATTTCCATATTTCAAACCCTAGCCTTGATGGGATGTGCTGAGTCAGTGTCCTGCACCCTGCTCCCAGTCTGCCATGTTGTGCAATCCTCCCAGATGTGATTGCTGTTGTGTTAGACTACATGGCACATAGTACAAGAGAGCAGTTTCAGCTGTTCTTCTGTTCCTCTTGGAACTCTCTCTGTACTTACTTCACCTTGAAGTAATCACTTCCAAGAAAAATGAAAATCCTGTGGGTATAGTACTGTGGAAGGGTGTGGGGTTTTTTTGTGGTTTACACAGCATCCCTTAACACCTGTAATTAGGTCTCCTGGCTTACCTCACTTGACCTTTGGGAGGAAGAGTTTGTTTCAGAAAGACACTCCCCGTTTTAGATTTACCTGAGTATAAAAATGTCTTCCAGCCTCCCTTTTAGCCTCTGAGCAAAGAACTTAATGACTTGCAATGCCCTACTTGCACTGCTACATTGACATGCAGCTCAAGAAAATGTTTTTCTTGCATAGCAGGTTACTTCAAATAGCAATCATATGTTGTGGGTGTTTAGTTAGTGCTGACTGAAGAACCATAACCCTTTGGCTCTAATTCCAGTTCATTCAGTGGCCTTCATCCACCAAGAAACACATGGATAATTTTCTCTTAAATCTTGGCTCCTAATAAAATCCATGGAGAGAAGTGAAAGTTAGGGGCTTAAATTGGTAATGTGACTGTTTTCTCTGCCCAACATACAGCTCTGCTCTCCAAAGGGTGCATCTGGGAAGATACAGCAGAAGTACCTAAGCAAGAATGTCAGCTACATATTGGAGTTGTACTCAGAAGCAGAAAGGCCTGGGAGTTGGTAGCATGCAGGTATATCATGATTGCATGCATCCCTGATAAGTCTTGGGTAGAAGCTGCCTTAACCAGCCAAGTGTTCTGTCAGCATTCTCTGAATCAGAAATATTTTTGGTGGCCCATCTTGTAAATGATGGATGACTCTGTCCTTGTCTCCAAGGAAAAAGCTTCATACAAACAGAGATAACAATGTTGGCTTAGAGCAATCACGTTCAGATGTAACCCAAAACTCTTAGTTCCTTTAGCAAAATAATTATATGAATTGTACAGGGGTTTCAATTGCTCAGAGTCTTTTGTTACCTTGACAGATCTTACTAACTTGGTTTTCTTCTGAGTGGAAGTGACTAAAATCCATTCTTATTCTGTTCCTAGCACAGCTAAGTATCAGGTAAGGGAGGCAATGTACAATCCATGTCTGATAGATGGCTTAAGTGTCATTAGCATACAAATAAATCTGAAACAAAAAAAATACTGCATTGGAGGGATAGAAACAGCATCTTCAGGTGGATGTCTCTTGCCAAGACGAACAGCTCCAGTGCCTGCACATCTGTAGTGGAGCCGGGCGATCATAGCAAAAAGGGGATTTTCCCAAGTTTTTCTGAGGCAGGGAAAGGCCAGGGCAGCACAGGGACCCACAGGGAGCTGACATCTCCCGTGAGGGTGGCTGACAAGGCGGGGGCAGGGCCGGCAGGGCCAGCAGCAGCCAGCCCCACCTCCTTAACAGGTGGCTCTAGGGAGTATAGTAACCAGGGCATGGTGTGGCAGTTTGTGCAGAAAGCTCCAGAGGGGAGTTCAGCTGGTGAGAGGGAGCTTACTCATGGTCTCTACCTGGCAGAAAGCTGCATCTTCTACACTTGCAAGAGCAGACATAGCCACACAGACAGACCTCCCATGGAAACATACAGCCACCCAGGTCTCAGGCTGCAGGGAGTGCATGTAACCTCTCATGGCTAATGAGAGTAGTAGGTATAACAGCTGTGTGAAATGCAATCAGGTGGATGATCTACTCAGCTTGGTGGCAGAACTAAAAGAGGAAGTAGAAAGGCTATCAGAGCATCAGGGAGTGTGAGAAACAGATTGGTGGAATCAGGCTCTGACTTTGCTGAGAGAAAAACCTGAACAGCCACTGAAAAACCACTAAGTTAAAGGAGATTCAATACCCTCTCCCCACCAGACTGAAGGCAGTGGCCAAAAGGAGAGCTCTGAATGGAGGCAAGTCAGTGCTAGGGGTGGCAAGCAAACCCCCTCCTTGTCCATCTCCCCTAAGAGGTGCTTCTGTACAATAGGTATGAGGCTCTCGATGAGGTAGGTCAGCCCATGGATGATATGGAAGATGGTCTGACTACACCACAAGAGTTGCCAGGACTGGAAAGGCCTACCCCCTGTTTAAAAGCCGCCTCCACAAGGAAGAAGAGGCGAGTTGTAGTTGTGGGTGACTTCCTTCTGAGGGGAACAGAGGGTCCAATATGCCGGGCAGACTCTCCTCTTAGGGAAGTATGCTGCCTCCCTGGGGTCCAGGTCAGGGACATCACTAGGAAACTTCCTAGACTGGTTTGACCCTCGAACTATTACCTGCTGTTGCTCTTCCATGTGGATGGTGATGAAGTGGCAACATGTAGCCCAAGGGTAATTAAGAGACTTCAGGGCCTTGGAAAGGTTAATAAGGGAATCTGGGGTGCAGGTAATCTCTTCTTCTGTTCTCCCGGTTATAGGCAGTGACTCTGAAAGAAGTAGATGTGCGCAGTCTGTCCATACATGGCTCTGTGGCTGGTGTCACTGCCACAATTTTGGGTTTTTTGAGAATAGGATGGCCTACAAGGCACCAGGCTTGCTGGCGTCAGATGGGGTTCATCTTTCTGAAAGGGTTAGAGGATCTTAGTTTGTGAGCTAGCGGGTCTCATTGACCGAGCTTTAAACTAGGCTTGTTTGGGGAGGGGGATATTATCAAGCTTGTTTGTGACAAGCCAAGGGATGACACTCCAAGGTCTGAGGGATGGGTCACTAGCTAAGGCCCTCAACCTGTTGCTCTGAGATGTTCTGGGTACGCTGCAGCACACTCAAAGTCTTATGGAGATGAGCCAGTGGCTCCTGAGGCAATAGGAACTGGGGAGTCATGGATAAAACACTTCAAAGGAAGGCCACCTGAAGAGCAGCATGAAGGAAATGCAGCCACTCCAGCCAGTAAGTCAGTTTTATTGAGTGCCCAACTTAAATGCCTCTATGCAAATGCACATAGCATGGAGAACAAACAAGAGGAGTTAGACGTGCACACACCTGCAAGACTATGATCTCATTGGCATCATGGGGACATGGTAGGATGGCTGCTCTGATTGGAGTGTTGGAATGGATGGATACAGACTCTTCAGGAAGGACAGGCAGGGGAGATGAGGAGCGGGTGTCACCCTCTATGTCAATGAACAGCTGGAGTGCATGGAGCTCCACCTGGGGATGGATGAAGAGGCAACAAAGAGCTTATGGGTCAAGACTAAAGGGAACACAAGGACAGGTGATGTTACAGTAGGGGTCTGCTATAGACCACCTGACAAGGATGACGGAGTGGATGAGGCCCTCTAAAGACAGATAGGAGCAGCATTGCATTCACAGACCCTAGTCCTCATGGGGGACTTCAACCACCCCGATATCTGTTGGAAGGACAACACAGCTGTATGGGAGCACTCACCCAAACCGGTTTCAGAGCATAATAGGTGAGATGCAGGGAGTTGTCATCTGACTCATCTTCATCTCTGCCTTGCCTTGTCTATGCAGAGATAACTTGAGGGGAGCTGCAAAACGGCTCAGCCCGGGGTTGTCTCAAAATTGCATCACAATAAGAACTGAAACCAAATGGAGCCTTAACAAACTCCCTTAACAAACAAAATGCCCTGAGTCCCATCCCACCACTATTCCCATGACTTTGAGTGCTAGACATCACAAAATTAGCAACAGAGACTTAGGAGCCATCACACCACCAGAGGTAAATATCCCAGATAGTGTAATCCACTCAGGCATAATCCTGCACCCCCACCGAATCAGGAAATGTAAACCGTAAGGTTTGGGGAGAAAAATGGGGAATCTTCCAGCGATACAGCTGGCCTGTAGAAGATTCGTCCCCCCCTTGTCCAGGACGCTGTACAGGGTAACTTCCCAGGGATCGAGCGACCTTACCTGAGAGAGAGGGTAAGTGATTAAGAAACATACGTATGGTATATGGCATGCTATTAAGATTGTGACTGGTGCACTCTTTATATATATACTCTTTATATATTAATATCTAGCGCGTTTGTTGTTTGTGTTGTTACTTTTCGGGATCACTTGTAGGTTGCAATAGTGTAATCCCCATTGTACACATAGAACCTGCAATAGTGACGTATTGGACCTGTGAGTGAAGTCCAAATAAATTGTTAATTTGAACCTCTCAGTGAAGTCCTTTTTCCCGTTCATCACAACAGCAGGGCACAAGAAATCCAGGAAGTTCTTGGAATGCGTCAATGACAATTTTCTTCTCCAAATGGTAGAGGAGTCAACAAAGAGAGGAGTCATGCTGGACCTTGTCCAGCTGGACCTTGTCATGCTGGACCTCCTGGACCAACAAGGAGGAGCTGGTGGGAAATGTCAAACTCAAGGGTAGCCTTGGCTGCAGTGATCATGAAATGGTAGAGTTCAAGATCCTTAGGGCAGCGAGGAAGGTATGCAGCAAGCTCACTACCCTGGACTTCAGGAGAGCAGACTTTGGCCTCTTGAGGGACCTGCTTGGCAGAGTGCCATGGGATAAAGCCCTGGAGGGGAGAGGGGCCCAAGGAAGCTGGTTAGTATTCAAGGATCACCTCCTCCAAGCTCAGGAAGAGCATCCCAAGAAAGAAGTCAGGCAAAAATGCCAGGAGGCCTGCATGGATGAACAAAGAGCTCCTGGACAAGCTCAAAAGCAAAAAGGAGGCCTACAGAGGGTGAAAGCAAGGACAGGTAGCCTGGGAGGATTACAGAGAAACTGTTCAGTGGCCAGGAGCCAGATTAGGCAAGCTAAAGGCCAGCCAGAATTAAATCTGGTCAGGGACATCAAGGACGAAAAGAAAAAAATTCTGTATGTCAGGAATAAAAGGAAGACTAGGGAAGATGTGGGCCTTCTCCAGAAGGAAACAGGAGACCTGGTCACCCAGGATATGGAAAAGGCTGAGGTATTCAATGACTTTACCGGTAAGGGCTCTAATCACACTGTCCAAGTCACAGAAGGCAATGGCAAGGACTTGGAGAATCAGGAATTACCCACTGTAGGAGAAGACCAGGTCCATCTAAGGAACCTGAAAGTGCACAAGTCCATGGGACCTGATTAGATGCATCCACTGGTCCTGAGGGAACTGGCAGATGAATTCTTACTCCAGCTTGAGGAGGCATCATGATCACAGGCTCTCATCCTGCTGGGGAATTTTAACCACCCCAACATCTGTTGGAAAAGCAATGCAGCTGGCTGCAGGCAATCCAGGAAGCTCCTAGAGTGCCTAGATGACAACTTTTTGAGACAAGAAATTAACAGCCCTACTCGAGGAGATGCATTGTTGGACCTGTTGGTCACAAATGCAAGCAATATCATCAGGGATGTCAGTTGAAGGCAGCCTTGGTGCAGTCCACTGTCCTAAGAAATGTGAAGCCCACGAGAAGCACAGTTAGGACTCTAAATGTTAAGAAAGCAAACTTCCAACTCTTCAAGGAGTTAGTAAATAGGACCCCATGGGAAACGGCCCTCAGGGACAAGGGAGCGGAACAAAGCTAGCAGATCTTTAAGGATGCTCTCTATAGAGCACAAAAGATCTCAATCCCTACATGTAGGAAATTGGGCAAGGAGGGCAAGAGACCACCATGGTTGAGCTGTGACTTGCTGGTCAAACTAAAGGGCAAGATGAGGCTACACAGGAAATGGAAGAAGGGACAGGCATCCTGGGAAGAGTATAGGAATGTTGCCCGGCTGTGTAGGGATGAGGTCAGGAAGGCCAAGGCATAGCTAGAACTGAATTTGGCAAGGGACTGAATTTGGCAAGGGATGTAAAAAAAAACAAGAAAGGTTTCTACAGGTACATTAACCAGAAAAGGAAGGTTAAAGAAAACGTATCCCCCCTGATGAGCAACAGTGGGGAACTTGTATCAACGGACGAGGAGAAGGCAGAAGTTCTCAACGACATTTTTGCCTCAGTCTTCACTGGCAACCCCTTTCCTCCTAGCTCCCGTGTTGATGGCCCACAAGTTGATGACCAAGGTGACGAAGTCCCTCCCACTGTAAGTGAAGACATAGTACGTGATCAGCTGAGGAACCTGAAGATATACAAGTCCATGGGACCTGATTAAATACATCCCAGAGTCCTGAAGGAACTAGCTGATGTAGTTGCCAAGCCACTCTCCATGATATTTGAAAAGTTGTGGCAGTCGGATGAAGTCCCTGCGGACTGGAAGAAAGGGAACATTACACCTATTTTTAAAAAGGGTAGAAAGGAGGACCCTGGGAACTACCGACCCGTCAGTCTCACCTCTGTGCCTGGGAAGATCATGGAACAGATCCTCCTAGATGCCATGCTTGGGCACACGAAGGACAGGGAGGTGATTCAGGACAGCCAACATGGCTTTACTAGGGGCAGGTCCTGCCTGACTAACCTAGTGGCCTTCTATGATGGAGTGACTAGGTCAGTAGATAAGGGACAACCTATGGATGTGATCTATCTGGACTTCTGTAAGGCCTTTGACGCGGTCCCTCACAACATCCTGATTGCCAAATTGGAGGGATATGGATTTGATGGGTGGACTGTTCAGTGGATAAGGAATTGGTTGGATGGTCGCATCCAGGGGGTGATACTCAATGGCTTGAAGTCCAGATGGAGAGCAGTGACAAGTGGCGTCCCTCAGGGGTCCGTGCTGGGACCGGTACTGTTTAACATTTTTATCAACGACATAGATAGAGGGATTGAGAGCACCATCAGCAAGTTTGGGGATGACACCAGGCTGTGTGGTGTTGTCGATACACCAGAGGGATGGGATGTCATTCAGAGGGACCTGGACAGGCTGGAGAGGTGGGCCCAGGTGAACCTCATGAGGTTCAACAAGAGCAAATGCAAGGTTCTGCACCTGGGCCGGAACAAATCTCGGTATCAATACAGACTAGGGGATGAGGTATTAGAAAGCATCCCTGAGGAAAGGGACTTGGGGGTGCTGATGAATGAGAAGCTGGACATGAGCAGGCAGTGTGCAGTTGCAGCCCAGAAGGCCAATCGCATCCTGGGATTCATCAAAAGAAGTGTTGCTAGCAGATCCAGAGAAGTGATTCTGCCACTTTGCTCTGGTGAGACCTCACTTGGAGTACTGTGTGCAGGTCCAGAGGAAGGACATGGACATGATAGAGCGGGTCCAGAGGAGGGCCACTAAAATCATCAGGGGTTTGGAGCACCTCTGCTACGAGGACAGGCTGAGGGAGCTGGGGTTGTTCAGCCTGGAGAAGAGGAGGCTCCGGGGAGACCTAATAGCAGCCTTCCAGTACCTGAAGGGGGCCTACAGGAAGGCTGGGGAGAGCCTGTTTACAAAGGCCTGTAATGACAGGACGAGGGGCAGTGGCTTTAAGTTGGCAAAGGGCAGATTTAGTTTGGATATTAGGAAAATGTTCTTTACTGTGAGGGTGGTGGAACACTGGAACAGGTTGCCCAGGGAGGTAGTTGAGGCCGCTTCCCTGGAGATATTCAAGGTGAGACTCGATGAGGCCCTGGGCAACCTGGTCTAGTTGGGAGTGTCCCTGCTGAGTGCGGGGAGGTCGGACTAGATGACCTTTGGAGTTCCCTTCCAGCGTGGACCATTCTATGATTCTATGATTCAAGTTGCTAAGCCACTTTCCATTATATTTGAAAAGTCATAGCACTCTGGTGAAGTTCCCACTGACTGGAAAAGGGGAAACATAACCCCCATCTTCACAAAGGGAAAAAGGAAGACCTGGGAAACTACAGGCCGGTGAGTCTCGCCTCTGTTCCTGGCAAGATCATGGATCAGATCCTTCTGGAAACTCTGTGTGTGAGCCGATGCAGGCAGGACGCAGGAACAACCAGGAGACCGCAAATAAAGGAACAGAACAAGTTTTATCTCCATACCTCACAACTCGGGGAGTCTCCGAAGCGGCACCCGGGTGGAGACACGCAAGCAGGGGATGCAGGGACCGCAAAGCCAGCAAGAGTCCTTGTCAGTTGGAGTCCTTATTCGCCAGAGTCCTTAGCAGCCAGAGTAAGCAGCAGCGGGAACAAAGCGGGGGCCTACCTCCCTGCTTAGCTGGTTTTTCAAGAGTTCCAGCAGGCATAGTCCTCCCCCTTGTGCTTTGATCTTCTCCAACAACAGGGCAGGAACCTCAAGCAGCAAGATAAGGTGTCCCTGAGTCATAAGTTATAACTATAATGTTATATAAGTTATAACAGGCATAAGTTATCTCAGTGTGGATGTTCTGCTCACAGACTTGAGACCAAACAGCAATTAGCATGATAGAAGTGTTTTCCAGCGCCCCAGGTGCGAGTCCCTTGAGCGTATTTACAATCCTCCTCGCCAATCTTCTGTTACTTTTCCACACTCTGCTAAGGCACATAGAAAATAAGAGCTAATTGGTGACAAGCCAGCATGGTTTCACCAAGGACAAGTCATGCCTGAAAAACCTGGTAGCCTTCTATGATGTTGCTACAGCATTGGTAGGTAAGGGGAGAGCAACAGACATCATTTACCTGGACTTATGCAAAGCGTTTGACACTGTCCCGCATGACATCCTGGTCTTTAAATTGGAAAGGCATGGATTTGATGGATGGACCACTCAGTGGATAAGGAATTGGCTGGATGGCTGCACACCAAAGGTTACGGTCAATGGCTTGATGTCAAAGCAGAGACCAGTGGTAAGTGGCATTCCTCAAGAGCTGATACTGGGACTGGTGCTGTTTAACATCATTATTGGCAACATGCACCCTCAGCAAATTTGCCGACAACACCAAGCTGTGTGGCATGGTCAACACACTGGAGGGAAGGGATGCTATCCAGAGGGACCTGGACAGGCTTGAGAGGTGGGCCCGTGCAAAACTAATGAAGTTCAGCTAGGCCAAGTGCAAGGTCCTGCATGAGGGTTGGGGGAATCCTATGCAGAAATACAAGCTGTGCAGATAACTGATTGAGAGCAGCCCTGAGGACTTGGGGGTGTTGGTGGATGAGAAGCTCGACATGAGCCAGCAATGTGCACTGGCAGCCCAGAAAACCAACCGCATCCTGAGCTGCATCAAGAAAAGCATGGCCAACAGGTTGAAGGAGGTGATTCTGCCCCTCTACTCTGCTCTGGTGAGACCCCACCTGCGGCGAGACTCAGATGCAGACCAATTTGATCGTGCTGAAGTCCAACTTTATTGTTTTAACAGACTCTTTTATATCTTTCTTACAAATGTGTGTCCATGTATAATTGGTTCACTTAAAGTCCAACAGTTCATGATTGGATGACTTCCTCTTTATTTGTTCTCTGCTGTAGCTTCAGTAACTTGCCTCTGCTGGCAATCTGACAGGTCCTTAATCCTGTTTACTCCCTTCTTCTCCGGACTCTCAGGCCTCTTCAAGGATACACAGGTGTCTGCCCAAGGCCGATGCTAAGGCTCACATTCCGATCCCACAGATGAGCCAAGGTTTCCCACAATTCCCCCTTTTTGTATTTGCGCTACAAAAATTACCCGTGCCATCTGCTGCAGGGCCCTTCACAGCAGAGACACAAAACATGGCAATATAAATAACACAATTACAAAAACAAAACTAACAATCCAGTTTTTAAGAGAGATAGTAACCACCCTGGCAGTCTCCCATCCTTTAAACAAGTTGTACAACAAATTCCATCCATCATCCACTTGTAATTTCTTCACTCCATCTTTCAGAAGCTGAAAACCTTTATATATTAATTCTGAGTGACCCAATAAATTCATACAACACATTCCCTCAAAGTCTTCACATCCGTGTCTTTGGGCTAATAACAAAAATCTAGTGCAATTCTATTCTATAAAGTATAGTGCACCTCTGTTCTATAAAACAATATATCTAACACTATTAATATCAGTTAACAGACCACTCAGTGCAATTGATGTAGCCTTGGCTTGTTTACTCAACCAACATCCCAGGTTTGCTAGTTTTTTCAAGGCGGTCACAGTAGCAACCCCAGGTGCCAGTGCTGACTCCATCGTGGGTTAGTACCATGGATTGTGCTCATTGGCCTCTAAACATATACACACAAACTATTATTAGTTAAACACATCTATAACTTGTTATCCACACTTTGTTACATATGCACACAAACTATTATTGGTTAAACACACCTGTAACTTATTATCCACACTTTGTTACTATCCATACCAAGCCAAACTTTTAACAATACACAGTCAACATTTAAGTAGGCATCACAGCTGTTTCAGTATCAGTGCATAACTTCCACCTTCATGTTGACCTTCAGACTGTACTAACTTTTTCTGTATTTCGGATGTCTCTTGTCTCTTTTGTTGCACAAAGTTCATAAGTTCATCAGTTCAGCGTGTCCATTGCTTTCCAAAAAGCTTTCCATAATTCCCCCTTTTTGTTTTAACTGCACAGTCCAAGCTTCCTCTAAAGATTTCTGTATCGATCGCTTTACACAAGATATTATGCATGGCACAAATATCAAAATTACCAACACTGTAAGAATAATCATCAGTCCTTGCTTTAAGATCCCTTTTAACCATCCTGTTAATCCCCATCCCTCAAATAAGTTATCAAGCCACGAGTGATCAGTAGTTAACTTGTGCATATTAGCTCTTAGTTGGTCTAATTGCTTATAAATCGAAGTCGAATGGTCAGAAAGATTCATACAACACATACCGTCAAACTCCTCACAGCCATGACCTTGCGCTAAAAGCAAAAAATCAATAGCGGCACGATTTTGCAAAACAGCATGCCTAACACCATTCACATCTGTCAATAATGTGCTAATGATATTCGAGGTAAGATTAAATTGCTTCATATTCCAACAAGCCAATTTCTCGATGTCTCCTAGAACTTTTCCTACCACAACATTAGGAACCAATAATGCCGCAAATACCCTGGTGGGCGTATTCCAAAATGGAATTTTATCTTTACAGTCAGGGGCAAAATAATTAATTGAACGTTTAGATCTTCTGCCCATCATGTTTCGTAATTGCAGCATGCTTGGAGCATATAAAGTAAGTTTCCCCAGATAACAGGGTCCTCCAAAAATACTGCTGGGAATTCCACTCCAAGCTCGGTCACCACATATCAAAAAATACCCGGGAGGAAGAGCTTTAGATGTACCGTTATTCCATATTCCTTTCTCAGGAAGCTGCAACCCTATGTCAGCTCCTCCTTGCTGGCAATAATTTGCGTTTTGACTTATGGAGTCAATAGGTGTTATGTTTTTCAGACCCCTAAAAATTCCTAAATCCATGTTCCAACCATAATTTGCAAATAACACAGGCTTCTCACCCCCAAATGCAATACACCCTAATGACAAATTTCAGGTATTATTCGAATTGCCAGGCAAAGATCCAAATAAGTTTAACTCCTGTAACAGTGAAGGGGATGATCGGTTAAGATGATTCACAATGGTCTCTTGTAAACGTGTCCAGACTGTCCTTGGACAGAGATTACCCGGGTCAGAGTTGTAATAAAGGCTATAACAAGTGTCATTAGCTTGACCATCATTCACCAAACTCTCATTTAACAGGCTACTATTGCTAACATAACCTACAAAATCTTTCAAGTGCATATATGGAAAACCAATCAAACATGTTTGAAAAGAATCAGAAGGTGTAGCCATTGACAGGCAAAAAGTCTCTTGGCCCGTCTGGTTAGCCCACGTTACCCACGTATTCTGTCTCGGTGAAATGTCAAAGATACTTTCCACTCCTTCACAAAGAAGGCCAAAACACAAGATTAATGCCCAAAAGGCCATATTATTGGCTCGCATTTCAAACAGTCAACACAGGTGATCGCACGTCGATCCACGATGTGGCTGGCTAGCTATTCCTTGTCTTGTTCCTGGGCGACCGGGTTTTCAGCCAGACCCTTCCATGGCCTGACCCATCTGGCTGGAATCCATCGAGGACCTCTTTCTGTAACAATACAAACATACCCTTGGCCACGATATTGCAGCTCAGCGGGACCTTTCCATACTCCAGTTTCAGGGTCTTTATACTGGACCAAAATACCTCGCTTCTGTTCTTTGTGTCCTGAGCACAAAGCTTGACTGTGAATCACTGTGGGGGGCTCAGTGTCAGTTCCCACAAATCGTAAAAAATTCATCACATATATTACCTTCTGTATTCGTGCTACAGGAGACAGATTCCCTTCATCTCCCCCTTTTTGTTTTAACAGTAACTGTTTGATTACTTGATGCACGCGTTCCACAATTGCTTGTCCTGTGGGGGAATGAGGAATCCCTGTAACATGTTTAACTCCCCAAACATTCATAAATCGTTTCAAGGCCTGCAAAGTATAAGCAGGACCGTTATCTGTTTTAATTTCAAGAGGAACTCCTAACACGGCAAAACATCCATGTAAATGTAGCATTACATGTCGAGCTGCTTCCCCAGACAAAGGTGTAGCCCAAACAGC
>JAHSPS010045803.1:0-14624 GCA_033628365.1 Calidris temminckii | reverse complement strand
AGGATCTGTTCCATGATCTTCCCAGGCACAGAGGTGAGGCTGACAGGTCAGTAGTTCCCAGGGTCCTCCTTTCTACCCTTTTTAAAAATGGGTGTGATGTTTCCTTTCTTCCAGTCTGCAGGGACTTCACCTGACTGCCACAACTTTTCAAATATCATGGAAAGTGGCTTGGCAACTACGTCAGCCAGTTCCTTCAGCACTCTGGGGTGTATCTCATCAGGTCCCATGGACTTGTATATCTTCAGGTTCCTCAGATGATCACGTACTATGTCTTCAGTTACAGTGGGAGGGACTTTGTCACCTTGGTCACCAAGTTGTGGGCCATCAACATGGGAGCTAGGAGGAAAGGGGTTACCAGTGAAGACTGAGGCAAAGAAGTTGTTGAGAACTTCCACCTTCTCCTCGTTCGTCGATACAAGTTCCCCACTGTTGCTCATCGGGGGGGTACGTTTTCTTTAACCTTCCTTCTCTGGTTAATGTACCTGTAGAAACCTTTCTTGGTTTTTTTTTTTTTTTTTTACATTCCTTGCCAAATTCAGTTCTAGCTGTGCCTTGGCCTTCCCGACCTCATCCCTACACAGCCGGGCAACGTCCCTATACTCTTCCCAGGATGCCTGTCCCTTCTTCCATTTTCTGTGTAGCTCCATCTCACCCTTCAGTTTGACCAGCAGGTCACAGCTCAACCATGGTGGTCTCTTGCCCTCCTTGCCCATTTTCCTACATGTCGGGATTGAGATCTTTTGTGCTCTATAGAGAGCGTCCTTAAAGATCTGCCAGCTTTGTTCTGCTCCTTTGTCCCTGAGGGCCGTTTCTCACGGGGTCCTATTTACTAACTCCTTGAAGAGTTGAAAGTTTGCTTTCTTAAAATTTAGAGTTCTAACTGTGCTTCTCATGGGCTTCAAATTTCTTTGGACAGTGAACTGCATTAGGGCATGATCACTGCAGCCCAGGCTGCCTTCAACTTTGACATCCCTGATGATTTCGCTTGCATTTGTGACCAACAGGTCCAACAATGCATCTCCTCGAGTAGGGCTGTTAATTTCTTGTCTCAAGAAGTTGTCATCTAGTTACTCTAGAAGCTTCCTGGAGTGCCTGCAGCCAGCTGTGTTGCTTTTCCAGCAGATGTCGGGGTGGTTAAAATCCCCCAGCAGGATGAGAGCCTGTGATCACGATGCCTCCTCAAGCTGGAGTAAGAAGGCATGGCTATTCTTTAGCAACAACTCTTCACACTCTAGACACTTCTTCACATAGAGGGCAACACCTCCACCCCTTCTTCCTCTCCTGTCCCTTCTGAACAGCTTGTAGCCATCGATGGCCACACTCCAGTCATAGGATTCATCCCACCAAGTTTCTGTAATTGCTACTATGTCATAGCTTTCCTGTAGCAGGATAGCTTCCAACTCCTCCTGTTCATTGCCCGTGCTGCGAGCATCGGTGTAGAGACACTTCAGCTGGTCTGCCGGCCATGTCGCCTTCCCCAAGGCGCTTTGTGGCAGCTACCCTCCTGTCTCCTATTACCTCAGGAGTTGTTGGTCCAGCTCTGCAAGACCTTGCCTTTGCTGAAGTGTTCACAGCATGCGGTAATGCAACAGGTTGGAGGTCCTTGCTATCACCCCATCCTTCCAACCCTGAAGTGTCATCCTGCCACTTGCCACAGGCCATTCTGATACTATTGTCATCTTCCGCCTCCTCTTCCCCCTTCGAGCCTAGTTTAAAGCCCTTTTGACAAGCCCTGTCAACTCATGTGCAAGGATCTTTCTCTCCCTCTGAGGCAGATGTTCCCCATCTGTTGCTAGCAGATCAGGTGCCATATAAAGTTCCCCAAGATCAAAAAACCCAAAATTTTGTTGGTGGCACCAGCCTCTGAGCCACTTGTTAATCACACATGACTTCCTATTCCTTTCAGTATTCCTACCTGCAACTAAGGGTATTGGTGAAAAAATTAGCTGTGCCCCTGATCCCTTAACCAGTTTCCCCAGTGCCTTGAAGTCCCTTTTGATTGCTTTTAAACTTCTGGTATCAACCTCATCACTTCCCACCTGCATAACTACTAGGGGATAGTAATCAGAAGGCTGTACCAGACTAGGCAGCCTTCTGGTTACATCTCTGACCCAGGCCCCAGGGAGGCAGCAGACTTCCCTGTGGGAAGGATCTGGCTGACATAAGGGGCCCTCTGTTCCCTTCAGAAGGGAATCACCAATAACAATTACCCTCCTCTCTTTTTTTTTTTAGGGTAGAAGTTCTGATGCAAGGGGGGGGACTGATTGGCTTCAGGCAACCCCCCAGATGGTGTTTTTTCTTCCTTCTCATTCACCTCAACCTCCAGTGCCCCACACTTGTTGTACAAGGGCACGCAACAATCTGAGGACCGTACTAAACCAGGAAGTTTCCTGGTGACATCCTTCACCCGGGCTCCAGGAAGAGGGCAGACTTCCCTCTGAGGAGGGTCCACCCAGCATATTGGGCCCTCTGTCCCCCTCAGCAAGGAGTCCCCAACAACTGTAACTCTTCGCTTTTTCTTAGAGGGGTTGGTGGTGATCTGGGGTATGTGCTTTTTTCGCCTAGGAGGTATCTGTGTTATAGGGTGCTTCTTACCTACTTCCTTGCTCAACAGGCCGTTCTCAAGCAGAACCTCATATGTGTTCCTCAGAGGTGCTTGACATGACGAGGTAGGTAAGGTGGGAGGTTGTCTGGTGCCCCGACCACGAACCTCCTTCTACTTGCTCTTTTCATTTATGCTTTTGCCTTCAGGCTGACCAGGGGTGTCTACAGGGGCTCCTGGACCCTTGCTGCCTCTCTCCCTGTTATTCCTCAACCTTTCAACTTCTTCTTTCAGCTCTGCCACCATGCTGAGCAGATCATTGATCCGTTCACATCTCATACAGCAGGTCTCACAGCTATCATCTGTTACCAGTAAAAGGTCCTGGCACTCCCTGCAGCCTGTGACCTGGACAGCCACGTGTTTCTGTGGGAGCTCTGTCTGGGTTCCCACATCCAATCTGTTTAGGGTTGTGTGACGAAATGGGGAAAAGGACTTCACTGAGAGGTTCAAATTAGCAATTTATTTGGACTTCACTCACAGGTCCAATATGCCACTATTGCAGGTTCTATGTGTACAATGGCAAATACACTATTGCAATTTAAAAGCAATTCGCAGAATACACTATTGCGGCCTACAAATGATCCTGACAAGTAACACCACAAACCACAAGCACACTAGATATGAATACCTTAAAAGAGTGCACCAATCACAATCTTAATAGCATGCCATATACCATCCATATGTTTCTTAGTCACTTACCCTCTCTCTCAGGTAAGGTCGCTCAATCCCTGGGAAGTTACCCTGTACAGCGTCCTGGACAAGGTGGGGACGAATCTCCTACAGGCCAGCTGTATCGTTGGAAGATTCCACATTTTTCTCCCCAAACCTTGCAGTTTATATTTCCTGATTCTGTGGGGGTGCAGGATTATGCCTGAGTGGATTGCCCTATCTGGGATATTTACCTCTGGTGGTGTGATAGCTAAGTCTCTGTTGCCAATTTTGTGATCTCTAGCACTCAAAGTCACAGGAACAGTGGTGGGATGGGACTCAGGGCATTTTGTTTGTTAAGGGAGCTAAGGCTCCAGTCGGTTTCGGTTCTTATTGTGATGCAATCTCGAGACAACCCCAGGCTGAGCCGTTTTGCAGCTCCCCCCCAAGTTATCTCTGCATAGAGGAGGCAAGGCGGAGATGAAGCTGAGTCAGATGACAGCTCCCTGCATCTCACCTATTGTGCTCCGAAACCGGTTTGGCTGGGTGCTCCCGTACAGGTTGTACACATGACATTCCTCCGTGTGGAGACCATGGCTAAACTCCTACCGAGGGGAGTGAGGATCACCAGGAGGACCCACCTGTCTAGCCGACAGAGCTTCAGGCTCCTCCCTGCATGCACTTTGCCACACCCCACACTTGTGTGCTCCTGAGAGGCCTCTTTTAGCCGGGGGCGGGGGGGGGAGTGGTTCCGCCCACAAGCTGCCGGGTTCTGACAGGGACCAGTCGCTTCTCCCGGCTTCAAAAGCCCTCAAAAAGAGCTCCTTGCCGGTCCTTTTAAGTTTTTTTTGCCGCGATCCCTTCCCGCAGTGCCGCTTATCTCCACTGCAGCTGATCTCCTCGGCAATAATGTTTTTCATTACACAAACATTCGCTTGCAATGGGATATGAATAAAGATATACATTAATAACTTAGAAGCCTGCAGTAATTTTTTTTTCTTTACGTTTTAATCTTGCATGCTGACACTTCACTCCTTCAGTAACTATCGCATAGTAGCTTCTCATATGCCTTCTAAAAAGGCAAGGGAAAAAAATTCCCTTCCTCTTACAGACATCAAGAGCACTTCTCTATTAATAGTTCCCCAGAAGAGAGTAAAAATATTAAATATGTAGAGCATGAATATAATATCCATCGCTGTATTTTTTGCCCCTACAAGTAGAGCTCACTGAAAGTTTTACATGTTGGTTGTATTTTAATTGAACTTGTAATTAACAGGACAAGACTTCTTTTCCCTTTCAACACAATTGCTCTTGTAAGTCATAGTCTTGAAAGGGGCTGCATACCTTTAATTGGCAATCACTGAAACATCAGTGTGCTCAGCATTTCACAGAAGTGCTCAGCACCTTGAAATAACTGATAAATAATAAAGGGTTACAAAAGATCAAAAAATCAAACAGTTTGTCCATTTAATCACAGTGTGAAAACAAGAGAGTTGCAATACCGAGTTAAGAACATATGCCAGGCTTTCTGGATGAAAAGATATTTTGCTGCCATACTTTTTATGGCAACTAGCTGCTCCAAAATCTGTTCCCCACCAAGGAACACAAGTCACCCACCTTCCAACACTGAGCAATATCTTTTGGTTTGGAGGCAGTGAGGTCCAGTGACCAGGATAACAGCCTATGTGCCAGAACATCTAGACTCTTCCTCCCCCAGTTTGCTACTAACGTTGTCTATGACCTAGGACAAGGATTGGGACTGGCTGTCGTGCTTTTCATCTTGCAAGACTGTAGGCATTATGGCCTGGCTGTGCTGATTAGGTCACAACAGCTCCATGCAGTGCTATAGGCTTGGGGAAGAATGGCTGGAGAGCTGCCTGGCAGAAAAGGACCTGGGGGTGTTGGTCAACTGTCGGCTGAACATGAGCCAGCAGTGTGCCCAGGTGGCCAAGAAGGCCAACAGCATCTTGGACTGTATCAGGAACAGCTTGGTGAGTTGCACTCAGGAGGTGATCGTCCCCCTGTACTTGGAACTGGTGAGGCCCCGCCTCGAGTACTGTGTCCAGTTTTGGGCCCCTTACCACAAAAAAGACATTGAGGTGCTGGAGCGGGTCGAGAGAAGGGCAATGGAGCTGGTGAGGAGTCTGGAGAATAAGTCTTATGAGGAGAGGCTGAGGGAGCTGAGGGTTTTCAGCCTGGAGAAAAGGAGGCTGAGGGGAGACCTTATTGCTCTCTACAACTACCCGAAAGGAGGTTGAAGAGAGGTGAGGGTTGGTCTCTTCTCCCAAGTCACAGGTAATAGGCCAAGAGGAAATGGCCTCAAGTTGCTCCGGGGGAGGTTCAGATTGGATATTAGGAAAAATTTTCACACTGAAAGGGTTATTAAGCCTTGGAATGAGCTGCCCAGGGATGTGGTTGAGGCACCATCCCTGGAGGTGTTCAAAAGACGGGTTGACATAGTGCTTAGTGACATGGTTTGGTGATGTTTTTTTTTTGTTGTCAGAGTTAGGTTGATGGTTGGACTAGATGATCTTCCCTTCCAACTCTGTCAAATCCATGAATCTGTGAATCTTAAAGGTCCCTTCCAACCTAGACAATTCTTTGATTCTACGATTCTATGATTGTCGATACCAATACATTTTCCCCCTTGTGCTTCTCAAGACAAATGTATGGGCTGATATGAAGGCAATAAGGCAATATGAAGATAAGGGTATGGGGGCTCCAGGCACTGCTCCTATAAAACTGTTGAAACACATCCAGCGGGTTCCTAGTGTGAGCTGGTAACTCTACTCACTATCCAGTGTTTTTGTAGATATACATAATAATGAATTCACCTGAGGGATACCTCTGCTGAGGTCTTAGACTCTTCATGAAGAAAACACATCTTCCATTACAAGATTGCTATAAAACTGAGATTATCAAAATAGGAATATATAAAGAATTATATGAATATATAAAGAGATTATACACAGAGTGTCTGCTGGACCATAAAATTAAGCACAACTGTTCATGAATAAGAAGGCTGCTTACAGTTGCTGTTTAGCACTAGGATCCAACTACTTTGAGCTCTGCATCTCTATCTGTCACTGACCTGCTGTATTCTCTCAGGATACTCAGGTCATCGCCATATTTTTTTACTTTCTTTAATTTTCCATTAGAAATTAAATATTATATTTAATTCACAGAGATCTTAGGAGGCTTCTATACATAATGGTAACACATGAATTTTCACCTCATGATTCAAAATTATGCCTATTCTGGAAATCATGAAGCTGTTATAAGTAACATGAATAAATGTGGTATTGATTTTAGGAGGCATCACAATATTTTTTTTCTTCAAAACTGTGGTTTCAAGAATGAAAAAAGATTATCTGTCCACTGCAGCTTCCACTAAAAAGCAGAGAGAGAAGCAGATAAAATAAAAGTCTGGTTAATATCATCTCAGATAAAAGCTTACATGCATAATCCAAATGTACCCTACAGGCTCAAAAAAAAAAAAAAATGTTTACAAGTCTAAGATGAATAACATAACTTTCTACATAAACATAACATGACTTTCTACATAAAGTCATATTCTTTGACAGCACATCACTGTATGTAAGATTTCACCTCTTAATGTAATATCCTGTCCTGCAGATACCAATTTCTGGACAAATTCCTGGGCTGCACAGAGCTGCAGAGAAATCAGCATGCCTCTTGATGGACACAGCTGACAAATTTTGAAATTACAAAAATCTTACAGGTAGTTACCAACTTTTTCTACTTATATAGTCTTGCACTCTTTGGTCAGCAACCAACCTATGGCATCATCTAACAGCAGCAGTGAACACAGGCAAAACTCCTAATTGGTAAGAATTAGCCAGAACTCAAAACTTCACTGGGAGAGAAGAGGAGAATCCTATTTCTCTAGTATCTCAATGGTCTGAGCTGCTGGGCGGAAGGCAGGCTTCAGGGAGTTGTTGCGATGGGCTGTCTGCTAAGGTGGTGACTGCAAACCTCAAAGAGCCTTGCATCTTCAAGCAGGTGGAGTATCTGACATCTATATGGGGCCTCCCACTCTTTCCCCACTCACAGAGGACAAAGTAAGACTGTAATTATTGAAGAGATTCAGTGAATTGGTTCTACTTACATTTTCTCTCCCGGGGCAACTTTTAGTTGTGTTGACCAATTTCTCAGTGGATGGAGCTATCAGTGACCATCATCAAAGGCTTGCAAGTAGGCACGTGTCTTATCTTTCCCTTGAAAGCCCTGTCTTTCTGAGTTGTTTTTGCTAATTGTAGGAGTCAATCAGCATGTTTCAAATGTTTCTTAGTAGTTACTAGAGGGAAACTGTGAAAGTACACATTTGGCTTTGAAAGCAAGATTTCAGGGGCCAGAAGGCATTTAATTCACATCATATTGCAAGGGCACCACATGTTTTGACAGGCCCTGAGAGAGGTAATTCAATGAGCATCACTTTAAAGATATATGATTTATACAGCTATTTTTTCCTTTTGTCCTCTCTGTGACCCTGCTCCTTCCCCCTTTCTTTTCAGTGCTGCCAGACTCACTGTCACAAAGATGTCAAATCTGTAGCCAATTGTGTCATTGCTCAGAAAATAATATGCAAAGGATGGAATTAAATGTGCAGATTACTGCGCAGTTTGTAAATTGAGGCAAAGACATTTAATTCAGTTCCCTGATTCTACTTGCTTGTCCAAGGCATAGGTTAGATAGAGCCAGATTTATCCCTGCTGAAAGCCCATTGAAACTAACGGAATTTAACAGGAAGAAATTTTACTCAGTACAAGCAGCTGTTTAAGAGGCTGGAGTAACAAGGTTGATAAAATTGGTTCAAACAGTGACCTGGGTGGACAGATAGGTCGTGTATTTAAATGGTATACATGTATTGCCCCTTCTTATTCTTGCCTTACCTCACTGCTGAAAGCAAGAATGGCATTGTGAAAAGCACTGTGCAAACACGGAACAAAAAGGCACCTTTCTGTCCTAGAAATCTTCAAATCTAGTAATAAAAAAGAGAGACATTCACTTTGGTCTACTTGAAATTCAAACAACTGGGGTTCTCTTTCCTAACACATGACATCATTCAAGGCACAAAAAAATTGAGAGAGGTGACAAAATAGCAGGGGAGGAGATTTTGAACCTTTTCAGAAGACCTGTGGAGATGCCTACTTGTTTTCTTAGCTATAAGGAGGTCTAAACCCCCAAAAGACCACTAACCGCTTAGCTTTATAATTTCTGACATGAGGTGATGTAAATATCATAATTGTGATTCTTATATTTTCAGGAATAATTGTTTTGCAAGCTATTCCTACACTTGTGTTCAGCAGTATGAAGATCAAGGTTCCTGCTAAGAAGGGATGGAAACAGGGACTGCTCTTACACAGTCTCTTTGGGCAAGGGCCATATCTGTTCTGTATCTCTAATGCCTACAGAAGTGCAAGATCATGGTCTACAAAATCCAAAATATAAGTATCTGGGACGTACAATCTCAATGCAGACTGCAAGAGGGCAGTCAAGCAATGATTTTAAAATCTACAGATTGATTTGTCTGATCACAAGGAATGTTATAGATTAACTATAAAAATGATACAGCAATTATCAGCTTTTTGTTGTATAAATATAACTTCCTTTCTTATTGCTGTATTCAGACAGTTATCAAGAAAGCTGGGGTAAACTTTAGTCCATTTTCTTGCTGTGAAAATGCTATGGACACTTCGGACTGGGTTTTTATAACTCCCATCAGCTTCTTACAGAAAATGAGTAATAGAGAGGAAAGAAGAGAGTTGTGTGGAAACATCCAAGGCATAAGCTTTGGGAATGGAGGGAAACAGCTACTCTTCATAACTCATGGGTTTCAGCTACAGGAAAGGATGTGGGAATGTATCTCTGCACTTCCTCGGGTAATTAAAGATGAATGAGGAGCAGGAGACCACAGGCAAATTTTTGTCTTCTGAAGATAAGATGGGAAACCTTCCACTTCTGCATTTCTGCAGTTTTTTTCTCCAGTCAAAACAACAGAGGTGGTATCAATGTTCTATTAGATATCCTGTTGCAACTGTGCTGTTTTCAGAACATTTCCTATGGAGAAAAAAAATAGAAGAAAATTAAGGACAACTAATATCACTACAAAATTTTACATATCATCCTTGTTATTTACTGTGCTTCTGCATGTAACCTTCTCAGCCTCGATTACAATTTTAAATCTTTTTTTTCCCTGATACTCATATCTTCACTGACCTCTGAAAATATGATCATCTAATCCACATTTAAAATAAGTTTCCAAGTATCTGGAGAGTACTGGGACTTTACCCAAGCATTTCTGCTGGAATAGATTATGACTTTGATGGCATCAAGGCAATTAATAGTTTCGATATCTAGATACAAAATTATCTTGCCTTGTATATCAGCCCACAAGATAATCACTGCAGGGCTCCATAAAACCTTATTGTTTGTAGAAGCCAAATTAATGATGCAAAAGCTACTAGCACATGTGATAGCATCACTATTGATACATTTCAGCACAGTTGGACTAAGATCAAATCAAAGGCACCTCATATCTGCCAATTCTCACAAGGTTGGATTTTTTATTAACATCTGTGTTTGTTTATATGAGGAATAAATATTTAAATGGCAGGGGCAGGATCTCAAAATTGGCTTCTTTTTCCCCAACTGGTTGAAACAAATTCACATGACTTTCATTTTGCATAAATTATTATTTTGTCCAAGTTCCATGGACAGGGTTGTAAGTAGATACTTATGGTCTACAAATTTAATCTAAGAAATTACTTTGCCAGTTATAATCTGGTTTATGTATCTTTTTGACACATAAAACTAGGCAGAAAACATTAAGAATTTTATCATTTGCTTATAAAAACAATGAAAAAAGATAATCTTTTATTGTTGCTATTTGCACTGTTATTATATCACTATAGAGAGTAGCAGTCAAAACCAGCCTCAGGAGGGAGGTGTGTGTCAGGAACAACACAAATCTAAAATGAGACATAGTCCTTGTCTCAGAGGGATTTCTGTCTAAAAGAAGAAGACATATGATGGAAATAGGAAGGGACTTTTAGCATTATTTTGCAGGGGTATGGAGGAGGAACAAACTGCAATACAAAAACAAGGTTACTATAGGAATCCATGCCTGATTTCATAATGACCTAAAAAAAATCATAATATTAATTTAAAATTAATTTAAAATGCCATGAGACTTTGATGATGTTCTTTTTTTGTTTGTTTGTTTATTGTGTCTGTGTGCATGGAAATACTGGAAAAATCTGTCAGACGTTTTCAGTTCCTTAGATACATCTGAATTCCTAAATACCACAGTTCCTGTGCAACCTGCTCTAGGTGGACCTGCTTTGGTAGGGGGGTTGGACTAGATGATCTCCAGAGGTCCCTTCCAAACCCATGTGATTCTGTGATACTGTGATTCTGTAATTAATCAATGTTAAATCCCTACTGAATATAAACACTCACAAGAATATCAAATGTCTATCAGAAACTGTGGTCAAAGTTTGGTTTCAAATGGTTAGATCTTAATAGTCTCATTTCTTCATACCACAATTTTTGCTACATTTGACCTTTTGCTATGTACATTTTCAACCTAATACAGTCCTCCTTATTGGTTCTTGCTAATTGCATTTGCAGTATTAACACATCGCAAAAGTTTGAAAATACCATTTTGGTACCTGCCAGCACAGCATAATTAATTAATAGCAACCTAAGCAAATTTAAGAGTCCAATCACTGAGCAATCTTAAGACATATGCTCCCTACAGTGAAGAAACTTATACCAGCAGAGACTCTTGTTGTTCTCATGACCATGAATTATGTATAAGTCAAGAGTGCATTTTAGGCTAGGTAGGATGGAGCTTTGAATGCTCCTAAATTCAAACAATAATGACCGACATGTTTATGAAGGGAATAATAGAAGTGATTCACTTGCCTGCAATAACAGGGAGCAAGACTTGGTGACCCATGTCCCCTTCAGTCCTATGCTGATATGATCTGGAAAGCAAGAATGAATTGAACCTGGGTCTCCTATGCTACTGGAGCATGTGCTAACCCTTGAGATGCTGGGTAAAAGGCAAGAAAAAAATTCCACCTCATCCTCTTCTGTTTCACAAGCTCAGTCTTCACTTCAGGACAAACTCAAAAGACTGTTACAAATCTGTGTGGGTGACAGCCAGGTCATAACTCCCAAGCAAAGGTTGTTTATGGTTCCTGCTACAGCCATTCCTTCAGCCTCCAAACATAAACAGATGCTGTAGAGTAGCCAATCATAGAATCATAGAAATGCCTAGGTTGGAAGGGACCTTTAGAATCATCTAGTCCAACCATCAACCTAACTCTGACAAAAAACCATCACTAAACATTATGTCAACCTGTCATTTAAACACCTCCAGGGATGGTGCCTCAACCACATCCCTGGGCAGCTCATTCCAAGGCTTAATAACCCTTTCAGTGTGAAAATTTTTCCTAATATCCAATCTGAACCTCCCCCGGAGCAACTTGAGGCCATTTCCTCTTGGCCTATTACCTGTGACTTGGGAGAAGAGACCAACCCTCACCTCTCTTCAACCTCCTTTCGGGTAGTTGTAGAGAGCAATAAGGTCTCCCCTCAGCCTCCTTTTCTCCAGGCTGAATAACCCCAGCTCCCTCAGCCTCTCCTCATAAGACTTGTTCTCCAGACCCCTCACCAGCTCCATTGCCCTTCTCTCGACCCGCTCCAGCACCTCAATGTCTTTTTTGTGGTAAGGGGCCCAAAACTGGACACAGTACTCGAGGTGGGGCCTCACCAGTGCCAAGTACAGGGGGACGATCACCTCCTGAGTGCAACTCACCAAGCTGTTCCTGATACAGTCCAAGATGCTGTTGGCCTTCTTGGCCACCTGGGCACACTGCTGGCTCATGTTCAGCCGACAGTCGACCAACACCCCCAGGTCCTTTTCTGCCAGGCAGCTCTCCAGCCATTCTTCCCCAAGCCTATAGCGCTGCATGGAGTTGTTGTGACCCAAGTGCAGGACCCAGCACTTGACCTTGTTGAACCTCATCCCGTAGGCCTCAGCCCATGGATCCAGCCTGTCCAGATCCCTCTGCAAAGCCTCTCTACCCTCCAGCAGGTTGACACTCCCACCTAGTTTGGAGTCATCTGCAAACTTACTGAGGGTGCACTCAATCCCCTCATCCAGATCATCGATAAAGATGTTAAAGAGAACCATTGCCAGTCCCAAGCCCTGGGGGACACCACTCATGACTGGACGCTAACTGGATTTATCTCCATTCACCACCACTCTCTGGGCTCGGCCTCCAGCCAGTTTTTAACCCAGTGGAGAGTACTCCCATCCAAGCCACAGGCAGCCAGTTTCTCCAGGAGAATTCTGCAGGAGATTGTATCAAAGGACTTACTGAAGTCCAGGTAAACAACATTCACAGCCTTTCCCTCATCCACCAAGCAGGTCACTTTGTCATACAAGGAGATCAGGTTTGTCAAGCAGGACCTGCCTTTCATGAACCCGTGCTGGCTGGGCCTGATCACCTGGGTGTCCTTTATGTGCTGCATAATGGCACTCAGGATGATCTGTTCCATGACCTTCCCAGGCACCAAGGTCAGAGTGACAGGCCTGTAGTTCCCTAGATCACCCTTCTGGCCCTTTTTATGGATAGGTGTCACATTTGCTAGACACCAGTCAGCTGGGACCTCCCCATTTTGCCAGGACTGCTGGTAAATGATGGAAAGTGCCTCAGTGAGCACTTCCACCAGCTCCCTCAGTACCCTTGGGTAGATCCCATCTGGCCCCATGGACTTGTTTACATACAGGTGTTGGAGCAGGTCCCTCACCACCTCCCTTTGGATTGCGGGGGCTTCATTCTGCTATCCACCCCTATCGCTAGCTCAGGGGTCTGGGTACTCAGGGAACAACTGGTCCTACTAATAAAGACTGAGGCAAAGGTGGCATTAAGCACCTCAGCCTTCTCCTCATTCTTTGTCACTATGTTACCTCCCACATCCAATAGAGGATGGAGATTCTCCTGAGTCCTCCTCTTGTTACTAATATATTTATAGAAATTCTTTTTATTGTTTTTAATGGCAGGTAAAATGCAATGGGCAGGTAAATTTTCCCTAATGAAGAACATTACTGAAGTTCTCAGGACTTCAAGTACTCTGTCATCCCAGTCACAGGGAAGGACGAGGAAAGTAACAAGAAGAGCCAGCAGATCAATACCTGGCTCCAAGCCTGGTGTCAGAGGCACAACTGGGTTTTTCGAGCACAGGAAGGTTTACATGACACCAGGCCTACTGGAGACAGATGGGGTACGCCTGTCTCAAAGTGAGAAGAGGGCCTTTGCACAGGAGTTGGCAGGCCTCATCAAATGGTCTTTAAACTAAGTTTGAAGGGGGAAGGGGGGGAATCCATCAGCAGAGACACAAGGGTCATTGATGGGTTAGAAACTATGGCTGTGCCTGGGAATGGTCAGGTAGAAGTTAGGTCATCCTACACCAAAAAGGTGGTGGGACCGGTAGCCCAGCTGAAGTGCTTTTGCACTAATGCACGCAGCATGGGCAACGAACAGGAGGAGCTGGAAGCCATTGTGCAGCAGGAAAGCTATGATGTAATCGCCATCATGGAAACATGGTGGGATGACTCGCATGACTGGAGTGCTGCAATGGATGGCTACAAACTCTTCAGAAGGGACAGGCGAGGAAGGAGAGGAGAAGGGGTGACCCTGTATGTTAGGGAGGGTTACGAATGTCAAGAGCTAATTAAGGGTAACAGTAGGGTTGAGTGCCTATGGGTAAGAATCAGGGGGAGGGTCAGGAAAGCTGATATCATGGTGGGAGTCTGTTACAGACTGCCCAATCAGGATGTAGATGATAGATGTAGAGATAGATGAAATGACCATGTGACCCGCTTTCTCGATGAGGGGAAGGCCGTGGATGTTGTCTATCTGGACTTTGGTAAGGCCTTTGACACTGTCCCCCATGGCATTCTCCTGGAGAAACTAGTGAATCATGGCATAGACAAGTGTACCCTCCGCTGGATAAAAAACTGGCTGGATGGCCGTGCCCAGCGAGTTGTGATTAACGGAGCCAAATCTGGTTGGCGGCCGGTCACCAGTGGTGTCCCTCAGGGCTCGGTTCTGGGGCCAGTCTTGTTCAATATCTTTATTGATGATCTGGACAAGGGGATCGAATGCACCCTCAGTAAGTTTGCAGATGACACCAAACTAGGTGGGAGTGTTGATCTGCTTGAGGGTCGGAAGGCACTACAGAGGGATCTGAACAGACTGGATCAATGGGCCAAGGCCAATGGGATGAGGTTTAATAATGCCAAGTGCCGGGTCCTGCATTTTGGTCACAACAACCC
>JAHSPS010045779.1:0-12505 GCA_033628365.1 Calidris temminckii | reverse complement strand
TTCCCCGGCTGGCTCCGGCTACCCATTGGGCATGGCTCACATGGGATGGAATACCTGTGTCCCTGCTAGGTCCTGGGGAGAATTAACCCCATCCCCGCCAGACCCAGGACATCATCCACCCCTTATTCCATACCATTTCATGCCATGCCCAGATCCTACAGTTTCCAGTTGTATACTGTCAGTTTCTCCTGACAAATATATATATACAGACATACAGGTATAATGTCCTTAGTCTATGGGCCATCACTCTAAAATGTCCGTTGAGTTTGTACTAATTAATCAGGTAGAAGGGGAAGGGTATGAACTAATTTACAGCCGACATTGTCTTGAAACCGCCTTGAAGCAAGACAGACCAGATGGAGTAAAGATAACAGAAGAAGCAGAGGGGCGTACTGAAGGTGTCGAACCCGACCTCTGTGAGGATAAAAAGAGCTATTCAGCTTGCTTGAATTTGCGAGCCTTGGTGGAGCTGTGACTCCCCGGCCGCCCAGCGCTGCTTTTGCTTTCCTACCTTAATAAATAGTTGGTGAATCTATTTCGGACTTAGTTTTTTTTATTTTAACTATAACACGGGGTGCGGTCGGCGAGCGGCGGTATCGTAATCGCGGTTGTATATTGTTGTTCTTGTTGTTGTTATTTCTTGCTCCTTTTCCTGTTGCCTTTTCTGTCAACTCACGAGTTCTGCCTTTTTATTTTGATTTTCCCCTCCCGGCCACGTGGCCGTGGGGACCCTGTTCTGCGCGAGCGGCTGCACGTGGTCCTTTGTTGCCGTCTGAGGCCAAACCATGACACCAATATAAAGGTGTATTTTTTTCCTCAGTCACCAAAATACCTTTGGAAATCTGACTTTAAGGAATCATTTAAAAAAAAATAAAATAATTTGATACCTTCCCACTAAGTTAGGTACTCAAGTATAATACACAGGTATTACAGGAAGCTTGCAAATCCCAGGGCAGGTGCCTAATCACATGGTAGTGGGGCTATGCACAAGTATAAAACTTCTGATATCCCTGAGTTGCCTGAACCCTACTTGAGCCCAGCATTAAAAATGTTCTCCCTTCTTCTCTTTATGCAAGGCCCAGCTGACAGGTATGTTCAGAGCATGCAGGTGGGACTAGTCCTTACACAAAAGGCAGCCAGAAGCAAGACTTTCTGCCTGGCTGGTATGTTTGTGCACCTTAATGTAGTTAATTTACCAGTGGGCTGTGATATGAATACGGAAAACTATTTTAAAATTCTTTCTTCTTGATCTGGGAGACAGGGCTTAAATATGACTCCCAGGGAAGTATCTAATACTCTGCTATAGTCAATCTCCATCTTGCTTCCTGTGAAATGTGTTCACCTGATTCGTGTCAATACATTTAACCGTTCTGTTTGTCCTTGTATAACCGTGGGCTTAGGAGAAGCAGGACGGTATGTATATAGTTTCTATTTCTTGCAAAAAACCCCTAACGAAACCAGTTTTTGTTGCTGGCTGCATGGTGCTGCGTGGGAGGGGTCTGTGGGGCGCACGCCTGGAGTCGGGGGTCGTCCTGGGGGCGAGCCGAGAAAAACTACTTTACCCACCAACCACCGGGTGGGAGTCAAAGAAGATTCCAGAAGGTGAGGAGGGCATGCGCCAAAGAAGACACGCCCATCCCTGGAGATCATTAGCATAGGCCAACCTTTGTATGAATATGTATTAGCAGAAGAAATATAAACCTAAAACGGGACCTGCATGTGGTGTGCCTTGGTTGAGCAGAGACTCCCGGTGCATCCAGCGCTGTTTGCTTTTCTTTACTCGTTTAATAAATTGTAAACTTTAATTGGAATCCTGTTTGAGGCTAAATCATTTATCACACTTCCTGCTCTTTTTAAAGCTAAGTACAATATTGTCCTACTCTAACAATCACTTTAAGCTTTCTTCTTTATGCTCGCTTTATGTCCTGTGTGGGAATACAACCCAGACAGGTTGTGTTCCAGGTGACAGGCACAGCAAATACACAGGAGCTAGACACAGCCCAGGTGGGAGACACCAAGTGTGTAGGTGCCTATCCCCCTGCGCCACATCCAGGAGCATATATCAGGCAGCCCATATAGATCAAGGGAAAGCTGAACTATCATAAATGGAGTTTACAGAAGATACTCTGCTGAGGTTGGGTCTGCCAGCAGGAGACAGTGAATATTTTTCCCTGTGACTAGGCAACACTCTTTCTCAAAACTCTTTCTCTCAGACAGGTGCTTTCATCGATTCTCTGAAGGTGCTGGTGATGGCAACCATATTTGCACAATACCTTAGCAGCTAGATCTAAACTGCAGATCACTTAGAAGGAAATGGTTGTCTTTGCGAAGCTGTTGTTGCTAAGCAGACTTGGAAGGGGTCTAAGACCAAGTCAGCGAAAGAGGCAGAGCACAAGACAAGGCATGTTTCTGCAGCCCAGTGCCTGGGAGGAAGTCACAAATTTTGACCTCTGCTCCTAGGATTTTTTCTGTACTTGCCATTAAACAATTGTGAAATGTGTTCACCTGATTCGTGTTAATATCTTTAACTGTTCTGTTTGTCCTTGTATGACCATGGGCTTGGGAGAAGCGGGATTGTATGTATGGTTTCTGTTTCTTGCAAGAACCCCTAAGGAAACCAGTTTTTGTTACTGGCCGCATGGTGCTGAATGGGAGGGGTCTGTGGGGCGCACGCCTGGAGTCGGGGGTCGTCCTGGGGGCGAGCCAAGGAAAACTACTTTACCCACTGACCACCGGGTAGGAGTCACAGAAGATTCCAGAAGGTGAGTAGGGCATGCGCCAAAGAAGACACGCCCATCCCTGGAGATCATTAGCATAGGCCAACCTTTGTATGAATATGTATTAACAGAAGAAATATAAACCCAAAACGGGACTTGCACGTGTGTGCCTTGGTTGAGCGGAGACTCCCGGTGCACCCAGCGCTGTTTGCTTGTCTTTACTCATTTAATAAATTGTAAACTTTAATTGGAATCCTGTTTGAGGCTAAATCATTTATTACACAATCATTAGGTTTGGTGCTGATGGGGAAAGATTTAAGTGCTGAGTGAAAGCAGACACAGCTGACAAGGAAAGAAATAGGAAGAAGAAAACAATGTGGGGACTGTGTATGTGTGTGGGTGTATGTGTAAAGGGAGGTTATTACCTGTGTTGGGACTGGTGTGGTGCTATTGGAAACCTGGGACAGAATGGAGGGGCTTTGTATCTTTTAACAGGGACTGGGTAGGGAGAGTTGGCTGTGTAATGCAAATTAAATTAAAACATAGATTTGTTTGGTTTTTTTTCCTACTAATTACTTCGTGAGTTGTTAGGTGGCCAGCTAGTGAGGAAGTGTGGGGGAGAGGGAGAAGGGGAGGGGTAATGCATACATGTACAGACCTAGAGATATGTCCTGTTGAGTGGAGCTTAATATTGCATATGCCTCATACTCAAAATGTGAACTGCAGACCAGATTAGACCAGGGAGTGTTAGCTATGTCCAGTGCAAAATATGTTTTGTTTGGTTTGGTTTCTTTTAAACCAGAGAGAGGGAGCATAAGTTCATGGAGGTAAGTAAAAGTTCAATGAGATTTCTCCACATTCATGAAACCTGAGTTCATAGTTGAGTTATTGAGTCACATACAAATGAGGATCTTGCCTGGTCAGTTAAAAAAAAAAAAAAAAAAAAGCCCAAAAGTAAGTTCCTTGATGTTCAGTAGGTGTGGTTGGGTGAAGAAAAGCCAGACCAATACCAACAGCTGCATTGAATCTTTCCATGACTGAAAGGTGTATAATTAACTCTCATAACTGCAGCCCCTCAGGAGCAGGTGAGTCACTAGCCTGATTTCCAATTATGTTTTCTTGTAATGAACAATAATACAGAAATCTATACATGTCCTGACAGTTCTAGTGAGACATCGATAATCTATGCCCCCAAAACTTCAGAAAGGGAGTTGATCAAAATGCATCTCTAAGAAAAAACCTTATTTTGTACATACAACTAATCAGTGGTTCAAGAAGACCTTTTTTTTTTTTCTAGGCATATGAAATTTCCTGAGAATGATGCTGAGGCTTAAAGAAGGAAAAGAATGTGTTGGTTTTATCTAGCAACATCGTGCTAGTATCTAAAATCGGGGGGGGAATTAACTTATTTTTCTGCCTCTAGTCATGCTCATACTGTTGCATGACTAAACATGCAACATGACTAAACACTATCGCATTTACTACTGTTTTTATCGCACTTACTACTGGTTTTGTTAAATCACTGTTTCACCTTAATAAATATTTTCACTGCTTCACTCTAACTAGTGAAGTTAATCACTCTGTCTGCAACAAAGGGGAATTAAGGGTTTCTTGGAGTTTCAGGAGGGGGTTGAAGAAGAATAAAACTTGCAAAGACTGGTTTAAACTAAAGCTTTTGCTGTTTTTTTTTTCCTTTGAGGTGGAGCAAAGGAAGGAAGGAAGAAAGGAAGGAAATGTGCTGGAAGATCACAGAACGCCCAGCAAAGCCAAGCCAAGTCCAACTATTGTATAAAATGAACCTCTCAGCCTTCACCCTTGTTCTATTTGATCATAAACATGTAGTGAAAAGCAACACACATTTGAAGGACCTACACAGCAATGAAATAATCATTTCAGCTTGTTGACTCAAAAAATACCTATAACCGGACAACCAAGCGAGATCTTTGTTTAGAATTGTCCCACTTGTCCAAGCTGGAGCTTGAACTACTGAGGAAGACCAGCCACGCTGCTTGTAACATGCTCTTACTTTAATTGATATTTCAGTGACTTGTTTTCTCCCTGCAGTTCAGACAGTTGTTTTTTTTAGCCTCGACAGAATGGCTAGACTAGGCAAGCCATGCAAACAGCTGCTGCATGCAATGTGATCTTTTCCCCAAATCTTTCTAACAAAGACTTCTGAACTGTTCCTTAACTTTGGAATATCCAGAAGCTAAAATCTCTCAATATTAATGTAATTGACATATCAACTGTCTGCCCATACTGCTTTTAGCTTGAGTAGTGTCCCAAGAAGATTAACAAGAGATGCATGTTCACAGTTCACAAAACCACTCCCTAATCAGAAAGCATTCATCAGGAAAATACCTCTGCTTCAGATCACTTTCAAAGAGGATTTGCTTCTTGAATATCAGTGTTCTTGTCTGTAGTGAGAAGTAAGATGCTACTGATTTTTGTAGTCTGAGTTTTGCAAACTCTCAACTTTCATCAAAGATAACATAATCAGGATTTTCATTGTGATGTTTTTTATAACTTGAAATTATTTTGTTCTTTGTCAATCATAGACATTTCTGTCTAACAGACCCCCTATATGAGCCCAAGTAATACTAAAGTAAGTGTTGCAAATACTGAAGATATAAAATAACATTAATGGATCCAAGGAGATTTAAAAAATGAACAGGAGAAAAGAAAGAAAGGGTCAGCCTTTAAAAAAGCCTAGGGATATAAGGGAAAAATGCATTCAGAGGAAGGAATGAATTTGGGAAACAGTAATTTTAAAGAAGTCAAGATGTGAGAGTGGACAGAAAGTTAGACATGCATTGGGAAAAGAATATAGCATCCAAAAGGGTAATGCAGCTGTGAATTGCATAAGCAAGGGTACCATCCCCATTAGGAAGGATGGAAAAAATCCTTTTCTGAGCATTGCAGATATTATTCCATCCACAACACTCTACTGTTTTTTAGGAACTTATGTCCTGAAAAAAAATTGTGTATTGGAGAGCAGTGAAAGAACAATAAAAAAGATTAGAGGTGCAGAGAATTTATTTTAATAGGTAAGATTAAGTACTAAATCTGTCAAATTTGGTTAAGTGAAAAAAAAAAAAAAAGCCAGATGGATAAATATTTAGAAGTTGTCTAATAGGAAAGGAATTATATTTAGGACAACCAAAATGTTAAGAAAAGGAAAAAAGGATCAATGTAAGAATGAGGTGTATCAGACTGTGAAATGGTCCCCTGTGGGATGAGAGAAAAAACATTCTCCTAGTGAGAAGAACTTTAAATGAGATTGGACATTATCTTAGTGACCAAAGGGGCAGTTGGGAACATCAATTGTTTTTGAGATTTTGTAGGCAAAGATCCAAATAAAATAATTTTATTAAGTCCTTATTTTTTTCTAAGCCACACACCCTTTCTTTTTCTCAATTAGATGTGTTGGCTAGTGGAGTCTCATTCAGTGCTCTGCTATTGCTGGTCACACCGTGAGTTCATTAGGAAGGAGGTATACGGCTGAATGCTCTGCCCCCTAAATCTGAGCCTGCCCAGCATCCCTGAATAAAAGCAATGAGGACTGCTTTTGCATGGCAATACCATTGCTTTGCACTATGTATATCCACATCCTGTGCTCTCCTAAGCAGTCTGCCTACTGCAAGTACAATTCCCCCCAAGGAAACTGGACAGTCAGAAACACCTAAATAATACCAGTAAACTAAACCCTTAGGCATTTTGTTGCTTTGATCCAGAGAAATGCATGTGCTGTGCTGTTTGCACTCCTGGAACAAATGGCAGCCTTGGGAACTAGCATGGATATTTAGAGATGGTATTTAAATAACATTACTTGGGAAATTCCCACTGCTTAAGAAAAGACCAACTAAACCAAGAATTTTCTTTCCCAGAAGGCTTAGACACATATAATGAGGATTAGCATGCATAATTGATATAATTTCTATATCCTAGAGAATCGTATGAGTCATCTTTCTAGTCACGTTCTTACTGTTCTTAGTACTGATGAGAGTGAAAACATTGCTGTGAAGCATAAAGAGGCAATCTAAACATACTGTGTGATACAAGCAACTGATTGCACACAAATAACTTAATCCATATCCATAATAATTCCTCACTGTTATATAGCACTTTTCATCTGTAGATATCAAAGTGCTCTGCAGATGGAAAAACTCAGGAGGTAAAGTGATTTGTTTGAGGTCATTCAGGTAGACAATCTTGGTAGTAATCTTGGGCATACTGCTTTAGTTCTGTTTCCTCTCCCACATTGTGGGTGTGCCTACATTGCAGTCAAAGTGGGATATTAAAGCTTGTCAGTCCAACTAGCTTTAACCAAGTTATCTCATGTACTGTTAACAATGCAACTGTAGCGTGGAGTTGGGTACACACTAAATTCTTAAGGGTGTATAATGAAATTTGGGAAGAATAGAATCTGAACACTATCAGAGGAATTCCATTAATCTAGATTTCACATTATTCTTCATTTTCTGAAAGGATGCTTTTTAAAAAAAGATATTTTCTCATTAACAGTAGGAGTTGAGCCAGAAAAAAAAAAAAAAAAAGAAAAGATGATGTTTGAAGTTTTCAGAGTCATAGAATCATAGAATCATAGAATGGTTTGGGTTGGAAGGGACCTTAAAGAACATCTAGTTCCAACCCCTCTGCCATGGGCAGGGACACCTCCTACCAGACCAGGTTGCCCAAAGCCCTATCCAGCCTGGCCTTGAACACCTCCAGGAATGGGGCAGCCACGAACTCCCTGGGCAACACGTTCCAGTGTCTCACCACCCTCACTGTAAGAATTTCTTTCTAGTATTTAATCTAAATCTCCCCTCTTCCAGTTTAAAACCATTACCCCTTGTCCTATTACTACACTTCCTGACAAAGAGTCCCTCTCCGGCTCTCCTGTAGGCTCCCTTCAGAGTGGTCCATCCATCGAATCAATTAGTTTCTAATTTTGAGACCAGGATGTCATGCGGGACAGTGTCGAACGCTTTGCATAAGTCCAGGTAGACAACATCTGTTGCTCTGCCCTTTCCTTCCAATGCCATGGCAATATCATAAAAGGCCACCAAATTTGTCAGGCACGATTTGCCCTTGGTGAAGCCATGTTGGCTCTCACCTATCACCTCCTTATTCTCCATGTGCCTTAGCAGAGATTCCAGGAGGATCTGCTCCATAATCTTGCCAGGCACAGAGGTGAGACTGACTGGCCTATAGTTCCCTGGGTCTTCTTTTTTTCCTTTTTTGAATTCAAAAGGATTCAAAGGATTTAGCCACATGCTTCACATTAATGTGAGAACACTGCTCTGGGATACAGATCCTAAGAATGGGTGATCTGTTCCTGAACTCCATCCAAATCTTTGATTATTGCTTATTGTTATGTCAAAGTCTAGACAGCTGATAAATATAATTGTATTAGGATGTAATGATATATTTGTTTATATTGTGGATGAAAAATATTGTCTACTTTTTTTTAAAATGAAAGCATAGCAACATTATAACTTAGAGCAGTAGATCAGTGTCAAAAGCAATAACACAATCTGGTATGGCTCCTCCCCTCCCCCCAGCTAAATAACTCTTATGTACTCTTAAAAACAGCATGATAGTTAAAATACAGATAATGGAAATGATAGTTGCAAAGTACAAATGCATGTAAGAGAGTTGATTTAGAAAGTATAGTGAGAGACAGGGTAAGAGGAAAAACTTTTATTAATGTCAGAAAGATACAGTGAAATATTTAGTGCACACGTTTGGGATAAGAGTTGGGATGAGGAGCCAGATGCTCAGCTGGTGAATGTTGATTCAGCTCTGTTTAAATCAGTGGGACTATGCTGATTTACATCATCTACAGATTTTGCAGGTGGCTTCAATATGCATACAAACTTTGAAAGTTATCCGGACCTACCTGCCCTCTACTCTCTGGAAACAAGGCTGTAAGTCTGGTGGGATAAGGATTCTCAAGGAGATCTCTTGCATTTCTGTGGGCTAGAAATATGGTGAAGACAAGTATTATTGTGGTTGGGACAGTATTTCTGCATTTTCCTAGCCCCGTGGGAAATCAAAATGCAAACTAAAAGTGAATAATTAACCTAACTTTGTAAGCCTTCAAGAAGCATTCATTCTTATATGATCCAAGCCATATTTTATATGAATCAGTGTTCCCCTCCCTACTTAAATGTAGACATGTTATTTCTGTGATCTGGAGGCTGAGATCAGATTTCAGCCATAATGATTTTAGCTGACACACAGCTCATCAAAATGGCAATTATAAATACCAGTGTTTTTCTTTTCCTGGAATGTAGACTGCATCATACAAGATCCTCCCAAAAGATGCAAAATTAGCACTGCAATGGATATACTTGTGCAACCTCCAGGGAAAGACGGGGAGGGATACAGGAGGAATAAGAGAGAGGGAGTTGTCACTGCCCAAATGACCAAAAGTCTAAATCATCTTTATATCCATCTCCTGCACTGAGAGCTTTTGATTCTGCAAAGCCTTTGCACAGAGAAACCATGCATCAACCTTAAAGTGCAACCAGTTTGCACATAGCAAGTTTTGAGTTAACAATTGCCCAGTAATGCTCATTGGTGTAATGAGCACAGTGAAACAAAAAGACAGATTTTGTTTCTCTCTTTTTCGTTCTTCCTTAAACGGTTTGTTACAGTGTGTCCCTACAGAGCTTCTGCGCCGAATGGATCAGGCTGGAGTTAGCTATTCAAATTCACTTGAGGCTGTCTATTAACAAGAAGCAGTTTTAATGTTTCTCTCCTCTTTACATTCTACCTGTGCTGGCTTGTATTAGAATTAAATCTCCATTGAATCTATGACAGGTGTATCCAACATACCGTAAATAATACCAGACTCCTTAGGGGAAGCACGAGTGGAACAGACAGACATACCTGACATTGCAGTGCTATTGATCCTGTCTCCAGTTTAGGGCTGGTCCTGGGATGGCTCAGTTGCTCATTCCATTCCGTGTGGAAATCAAATATACACCTCCCATCTGTTCTTTTTGAAGCAGTAGCTTTACTTTGACAGTGCTTTGAACCGTTTCCCAATTTGTGTGAAAAATTCTGTAGTATGCTCTGTTTAATCACGCTCAGAGATTTTTGGGAAATAGCTCGTAATAGTTCCAATATCATTAGGAATGGTAGGGCTGTGCTTTTACATGTAGAATATATAACTTTTCCAGGTGCATAGACTTTTATAAAATTACCATCTACAACATCAATAGGGAAGGCAAGAGAACAGGGAAAAATGTTTATAAAGATTTTAACCTCTAGAAAAATAAAGATGTCTGTGAATCCTCAACTCAGCTGCTCAGTTTCCAGCCCAGATGGGAGACACACTTACAGGACACAATTCCAGAAATTTTTAGCACTAGCTGAAGGGCTATGAGGACTTTGATTTACTCACACTGTAGCAAATGGAAGTTAGAGGCATGGGACACTTGCATTTTAGTAAGAACAAATCTGAACTACAATTTGTTTGAAGACTTCAGATTCTTGCTGAAAGCATTTGTGTAATGTCTGGCTAGCCAAGTACTTTCAGATGTTAATTGAATTCAGCAGCTCTATTAACGCAATCAGAAGGTAAAATAGTACAGATGCAAGGGTTCAAATATATTGTATAATCTCAGTGAACCAGAGTTATTGAATATGAAGTAAAGTTATGTTTATCTCTACAAATTTATCCCTTGCTTTTTCATGATGACTGTACCAGCCAGACTGTGGAAATCCAATCAGCAGTTCCAGAACAACTTGAAAAAGTCATTCAGAGTTACTGAATAACTTTTTCGCCTCGGTCTTCACTGTCAAGGGCTCTAACCACACCGCCCAAGTCACGAAAGACAGAAACAGGGGCTATGAGAATGAAGAACTGCCCACTATAGGAGAAGACCAGGTTTGAGACCATCTAAGGAACCTGAAGGTGTACAAGTCCATGGGCCCTGATGAAATCCATCCATGGGTCCTGGAGCTAGCAAATGAAGTTTCTAAGCCACTTTCCATTATATTTGAGAAGTTTTGGGAATCTGGTGAAGTTCCCGCTGACTGGAAAAGGGGAAACATAACCCCCATCTTCAAAAAGGGAAAAAAAAAGGAAGACCTGGGGAACTATAGGCCAGTCAGTCTCACCTCTGTGCCCAGCAAGATCATGGAGCAGATCTTCCTGGAATCTCTGCTAAGGCACGTGGAAAATAAGGTGATTGGTGACAGCCAACATGGCTTCACCAAGGGCAAATCATGCCTGACAAATTTGGTGGCCTTTTATGATATTGCCATGGCATTGGAAGGAAAGGGCAGAGCAACAGATGTTGTCTACCTGGACTTATGCAAAGCGTTTGACACTGTCCCGCATGACATCCTGGTCTCAAAATTGCAAAGTCATGGATTTGATGGATGGACCACTCGGTGGATAAGGAACTGGCTGAATGGCCACACTCAAAGGGTTGTGGTCAACAGCTCAATGTTCAGTTGGCAGCCAGTGACAAGTGGTGTTCCTCAGGGGTCAGTACTGGGAACAGTGCTATTCAATGTCTTTGTTGGAGACATGGTCAGTGGGATAGAGTGCACCCTCAGCAAGTTTGCCGATGACACCAAGCTGTGTGGCGTGGTCAACATGCTGGAGGGAAGGGATGCCATCCAGAGGGACCTGGACAGGCTTGAGAGGTGGGCCTGTGCAAACCTCATGAAGTTCAACCAAGCCAAGTGCAGGGTCCTGCACCTGGGACATGGCAATGCCAGGCACAAATACAGGTTGGGCGGAGAATGGCTGGAGAGCAGCCCTAAAGAGAAGGACTTGGGAGTGCTCGTGGATGAGAAGCTCAACATGAGCCGGCATGTGGGAAACCTCGGCTGGTCCAAGGGATTGGAATGTGAGCCTAACATCGGCCTTGAGCAGACACCTGTGTATCCTTGAAGAGGCCTGAGAGTCCTGAGAAGAGGGGAGTAAATAAGATTAAGGACCTGTCAGACTGCCAGCAGAGGAAAGTTACTGAAGTTACAGCAGAGAACAAAGAAGGAGGAAGTCATCCAATCATGAACTGCTGGACTTTGAGTGAACCAATTATACATGGACACACGTTCATAAGAAAGATATAAAAGTCTGTTAAAACAATAAAGTGGGCTTCAGCACGATCACATTGGTCTGCGCCTGAGTCCCACCGCAAATGGCGCCCAACGTGGGGCACCATGGGCACCGCGCAATTTCTTATTGAAATTGACAGTTGGCGATTTAAAAAAAAGAAGAAAAAAAAAAAAGAAGAAGAAGAAAAAGAAGAAGAAAAAGAAAAAAAAATAAAAAAGAAGAAGAAGAAGAAACCGGCTGACAGATGAGAAGCTTTTGTTAATTGTGGCCACGAAAAGAAGGTGAGCAGCTGAACAGCTGAAGGTGTTTTGGGTCATACGCTATCATGGGTAATAATTTAAGCTATGAAGAGCAAGCTATCTTGAAGCTTTTGCAACATTTCCTCTCTACGAGAGGACTTAAATATGACCCTGATATCTTAAAGAAATTGCTTTTATGGGCAAAAGAAACGGGCATAGTGAGGGGCACCCAAGATATTTTCCAGATGGCAATATGGGATAGTCTTGGACAAGAATTATGGAAGGATATCTCATCCGGGAAAAAGGATCTGTTGCCTTTAGCAACATTGTGGAAACTGCTTAAAGATACAGTAGAAAGTATGCGAGCAGAGAAAAATGTGACATTACAAGCGTGTGCAGCTTTTTCGGATACCGGGAAAGATCAGGAGGGGGCAAGGAATGTACAAAGAGTAGTGCGCCGTAAG
>JAHSPS010045709.1:0-17582 GCA_033628365.1 Calidris temminckii | reverse complement strand
TTCCTCCCTTTCGCCTACTTCCCTTTCGCCTCCTGCGCTGCTAACAGGACCGGTACCCGGACTCCGTCGAACCGTGGCTCGCAGGTTCAGCCCTCTCTAGGGTCCCTGTTTCGGGCGCCATTTGTCGCGACGGAGGGAAGACAGGCGCACTCAATATGAGCAATCAGCTAGCTTCCGTTTATTTAGACACACTATCATACTTTTATGCTCATTCATAATTAGCTCATACATATTGCAAAATGCAAGCTCATTATTGGTTAGTTCTATAAAGGTAAGTTCCGCCCAAAACTTCATTTATTATGATTACATGTTCTCCTTCTCACGCGTAGGAGCAACAGAGGGAAGACATCCTGTTGTTGGACAACAGCTGCCTTCAAGGCCAGAACGGCCTTGCAGTGTTAGCAGCTAGTCAGTCTCCCACAAGGAAGCCCGCAAATTCACACTGGGCCAACACATAACTGTATTGGTATCACACACGGTCTCAGCAGTCCTCGAAGCAAAAGGGGGATACTGGCTTTCCCCTCAAAGATTCTTAAAGTATCAAGCCATAATGATTGAACAAGATGATGTAGAAATAGTGGTCACTAACATTGTGAATCCAGCTTCTTTTCTCAGTGGAAGCACAGGAGAACCGGTGCAACATGACTGTCTGCAGACCATCGAGGCAGTTTACTCGAGCCATCTGGACCTCAAAGACAGCCCTATTGAAAAGGCGGAGAACTGGTTCACAGATGGGAGCAGTTACATCCTGAGCGGCAGGAGGTATGCAGGGTACGCCGTCACCACCAGCCAAGAGGTAATAGAGTCGGGACCACTAACCACAAATACTTCAGCACAAAAGGCAGAAATAATTGCCCTTACTCGCGCCTTGATATTGGCCCGAGGTAAGGCCGTTAACATCTACACGGACTCAAAGTATGCCTTTGGAGTAGTACATGCTCACGGAGCAATATGGAAAGAAAGAGGACTTTTGAATTCCCAGGGGAAAAACATTAAACATGCCGAAGAAATTTTAAAATTGCTAGAAGCGGTCCAATTACCGGAAGAGGTGGCAATTATACACATCAAGGCACACCAAAAAGTGTGTTCAGACCTTGAAAAAGGGAATGAACTGGCGGATAGAGAGGCAAAAGAGGCAGCCAAACGAGAAATAAGAACAGAAGGAGCATTAGTCCCAGATGGACAAATCTCCTTGGAAGAGAAACCTAGGTATAATAAAGAAGATCAAAAACTTATAGAAGACCTGGAGGGGGCCTACAATGAGGATGGATGGGCCTCCACCCCACAAGGACAGATCATTGTCCCTTCTCACCTAATATGGCATGTGGTAAGAAAAGAGCATAAGAAAGGACACTGGGGGGCTGAAGCATTGTATAAATATTTGATAAAGCGAATAATAGGGCGAAATTTATATACTACGGTAAGACAGGTAACACAACAGTGTGATCTTTGCCTCCAGACCAACCCTAAAACAACTCCCAAGCCTGAAATGGGCCAGATTGGTAAGGGAAATGGGCCCGGACAACAATGGCAAATTGATTTTTCGGAACTTCCAAGAAAAGGGGGGTATCGATACCTATTGGTATTAGTAGACACCTTTTCTGGATGGCCAGAGGCTTACCCAACAAGGACTACCAAAACACGAGAGGTCGTAAAAGCGTTATTACAAGAAATAATACCACGGTTTGGAGTCCCAGCTACTATCTCGTCTGACAGGGGGCCGCACTTCATTTCTAAAGTAGTACAAAAAACTAGTAAACGCTTAGGGATTGATTGGCAACTTCACATTCCTTATCGCCCTCAGTCCAGTGGGCAAGTGGAGAAAATGAATCATTTAATAAAACAGCAAATTGTGAAGCTGGGCCAAGAGGCAAATTTAGCTTGACCCCAAGCCTTGCCTTTGGCCTTGTTACGAATAAGGACCAGGCCTAGGGCAAGGGAGGGGCTAAGCCCATTTGAAATCTTATATGGGCGACCTTATGGAATACAAAAAGGCTCATTAGATCAAATGGGGGAAACGATCATGACCTCATATATGATAGAACTAGACAAACAACTGAAGAAGATTAATAAGCATGTTTTGGGAACTCGAAGTAGGGGTTTGAATGGGCCGGTACATGATGTTGAACCAGGAGATTATGTATATATTAAGTCTCTTACAGAAGGAGCCCTGAAGCCGCAGTGGGAAGGCCCATATCGAGTTCTCCTGACTACGTTCACTGCTGTCCGAGTCAAAGAATACAGCCACTGGATACATTACACCAGGATAAAGAAGGCACCAAAAGGAGTATGGACTTCAGAGCAAACAGGACCCTTAAAACTCCGATTGAACCATGGTGCTAATTAGAATGATTGTATTTGCCTTTTTAATCACTGTATGGTGGGGATCTGTAGAAATGTGGGATCAGAACTCGTATATAAACATAACTAAATCAGTAGTGCATAGTTTTAACCTCTCTGACTGTTGGGTATGCACAGCCCTTCCTAGGGCAAACATGGAACTTCCCCTCCTTGGGATACCAATCTCATATAAAAATTGGAGTTGGCCTTACAGTGACCTTCATGTCTCCACTTCACCTACCGGAGACAACCTCCACTGGAAACCAGGAGGTGATTGTGCCCCAGGCCAATCCTTATCCTACTTCCCTCACGGAGAGCCTCTTTGCTGGAGTATCGGGGCCCCAAAAGGTACAAAGTACACCTGTGGGAACAGAAATAGCAGCCCACTCAAATTTGAGTTGCAGATACTGGAAAGGCCAATTTTCATAAGGAGACACAATAACACTGCCCCAAAGGTCGGAGTTTTTAACCTCAGTGTAACAGCAGATCTTAATGGAATTATATGTGAAAGAGGAAAGTCCATCAATGACAACAATAATGAGTGCCCACAGACCATAACGAGAGGATTATGGCTTAATTATTCCTATCACTGCATTCCTAATGGGCTTTGGTGGTTATGTGGGGATGGGCTCGCTAGAAAATCATTACCTGACTTTTGGGATGGAGTCTGTACGATGGGATATGTGATTCCCCAACATAGAATATATAACCACTCGCATCCACCTCCAGGTATTAGACGGACCCACTGGCGGAGAAAGCGAAGAATTCCGAACAATCCCCTTGTGGAGAGGCCAATGGCTTTCCATAGCTTTGCCAGGTGGTTTATCCCCTGGCTTGGAGTTAGTGAATTGGAAAAGGCCATAGTAAATATTTCGGCCTCTATGGAAAGAATTGAAAACTTTACTGTTGATGCTATTCAGGGATTGCAAACTGAAGTATCTTCTCTCAGTAAGGTGGTGCTTCAGAACCGCATGGCTTTAGATCTCTTACTGGCCTCTCAGGGTGGTGTCTGTGCAATGATCAATACCAGCTGTTGTGCATATATCGACCAAAGTGGGAGGGTTGCGACGGATATTAAGAATATAAAAGATCAGATTGGAATTCTACATGATGTAACCCAGGATGATGTCGGTTGGGGATTCTTTGAAGTGTGGAGAAGCCTGACTTCATGGTTACCGAACTTAAAGTGGGTGAAGCAATTGGTCATAACAGTTGTAGCGCTTGCTATACTTTTCACAATAATTATTCTTATGATTAAGTGTGCCCTCACATGTAACACGAGAAACTCTTATGGTGAATGGAAAAGAAATAGGTTAAGACAAAACTTGAGTCGAATAAGTACTTTAAAAATGTGGAGTAAAAGAATTTACTAATGTTTTAGAAAAGGGGGGATTGACAAGAGGGCCTAGTAGTTGTTTGTATCCATAGAACCTTGAAGTGTTTAGTAGTAGTTCGTATTTTTCTTATTTTTCTGTCTTAGACGGGTAGTGTAACCTTGCAGGTGCTTGCTTATCTCAAATAAGGGATGGGAGGATGGCACTAAGGCACTTGAAGCCGAGGCCGAAGCTTCGAAAACCAGCGAAAACCAGGCCTGCGGTTTGGACGAACTCCAAGGGTGATCTGGGCCTGCGCCGGACACAGAGGTGAAAAGTTTACAGCGAGGAAGACTACTAACTTCATCCCTGAGACCCCTGTCGACCACTACCAAGAAGCACTGCGCAGACTCAGGGGGGCGGGAAATTCATTTGCATAAGAAGCGGGGAAAGTTAATGCATATGTATAGGCGTTGTGTCACACCTGTTGAATATGTATTAGTTAAGGCCATAAACACAGAACTTTGTTTTGGGTCGGCACGCACATCTTTGGGAAGGATCCCATGTGCGTCCGGCGCTGAATAAACACACCTCCTTTATAACCCTCCAAGGTTGTAAAGTCGTTGCTCCGCGCGTCAGTTGCAAGGGTGTTTTTTCATTAAACATTGTTGCAGGAGTGGCTATTGTGTGACGTACTGCAGCTTCTCAAATCCCATGGGCCAATTCACTACTGGCACAGGCACAAACCACTCCCCAAGTTACCCTGACACCAGCACTGGCACCGGCCATGCCCATGCATCTGCCCGTACTTGCTGAAGCCATGGCACCAGCCACCCCCACGCCAGCCACCCCTAGAGTGGCACCGGCTACCCCCCAAACGGCACAGGGCACACATCCTCACACCAGTCAATCAGCAGCGTGCAGTAAAAGTTACTCTGCTGCCTGCACCAGCACCAGCCACGCTCCCACCTGTATCTCAAGGCCCTCCCCCGCCCATATCAACATCAGCCGCTCCAGCCTTGACAACACGCACTGTCACTACTCCAGCTGCTTCAACAAGTACTGCTGATACTCAAATTCCATCAGAATCAGTACAACGTGCCCCAGTGACCAGAAAGCAGAAAAAGAGGTCAGCTTGTTCCTCTAACCCTTACAACAAAGACCAGCACAAGCCATGTAGCATGGGAGAGTGTTCTTCTGATGAAGACGAAGGAAAGGGTCCTTCTGAAGCAGATAAAGGAAAGGGTCCTTCTCAGGCAGCGTCAATCCAACAAGAGGACTCAGATGCAATCGTTAAATCCCTCTCTATGAAGGATTTGTGAAATATGAGGAAGGACTTTAGTTGTCCTGAAGGGGAGACACTTATCTCCTGGTTGCTCCGATGCTGGGACAATGGGGCTGATACCACAGAAGCTAGCTAGGCAGTTGGGAAACCTGGCCAAAGACAGAGATACTGATAAAGCAACTGGGAATAAGGCAGACACTCTCAGTCTCTGGAGGCAACTGGTGTCAGCCATAAAGGGCAGGTATCCCTTTAAGGATGGTATTGAATACCATCCAAGCAAATGGACCAGCTGTGGAGGTGTGCTCTCCCTGTTTTGCTTCCCCCCCCCCCCACTCCCAGCTCCTGCCCGACCTTGGCCACCATGGCCATCACAACAGCAGCTGTGATAACTTGCACCCAGACTTTGGGGGATGGCTGGCAACATAGTCAAAATACTGTCTGGAGTGGGGACCTAGAAATTTTGTTGCCATGAAAATATGACTATAGGTCAACTATCTTACTGTATAAATAGTGGACAGCCCAAGAGCCCTTTGAGCTCTCCTGTATGGCAGCGGGCTGCACGCCAGGATCTCCCCTTTTGTGAGGACGCTTGCTTAAGGTTCTACTCCTTGAGGTTGAGAGATTCCTTGCCGCAACAGATTCTTGGTAAGTGACTAATAGCATGCTAAACTTTGAAATCTTAGCTAAGTAATGTAAAGGATTGATTGCGCATATATGATCCTTTAGACATAAACCGTTGATCAAGTCTGGGACTAGGATTGGATCCAGCCACACCTAGACTCCTCTCTGAGAAGGAGTTTAGAAAGCAAGGGGTTCCTTTCTGAACCTCGTGACTCAACGGGAGGGTCTCCCTACAGCTTGTCTGCCCCTGTCCTCTATGCAGTAAATAATAGAGTGTACCTTGACATCGAATCTCGTAAAACACTATTGCATTTACTACTGGTTTTATCGCACTTATTACTGGTTTTGTTAAATCACTGTTTCACCTTAATAAATATTTCACTGCTTCACTCTAACTAGTGAAGTTAATCACTCCGTCCGCGACACCAGCATGGAGAAAGGTATTAAGTACCTAAGAGAACTGGCTGTGCGAGAGGTGATTTATGGTGACTGGTAAGTGAACATAGACCCTGATGAAATGCCATGCCAACGATCTTTGCTGAGTAAGTTTGTGCAGAGTGCACCATCGATGTATTCCCACACTTTGTCAACAATGGTCTGGGGAGGATCTGATGCTGATGAACCAATTGTAAATGAAGTGGCTAACAGTGTACAACAGTATGAAGATAGTTTCTCTCGTCCCCTCACTGCGGCAGATGTGGAAAAAATGACTGAGAAATAACCAAGAGAATAGGTGATCAAAAAGAGAAAATAGCTAAGAAAAATTATAAACTGTTTGAAAAACTGTTTGAAAAACTGTCCAAGATGGAGAAAGAATCCTACTCCTCCCCTGAATGGAGCCACGTCTCAGTCATTAAGAAAAAAACACCCTCTGACAAAACCAATCAAGAAAAACTCTGAGATTTCCTGTGGCTTTTCCTCTGCAACTAAGGATAATACATGAGTAAATGGGATACAAGAACCTACCCCAGTCCTACAGGCATGAGTGCTTGAGTTGCAAGGTAAAGCAGATGAAAAAAAGAATTCTTGCAGGAGGGTGACTGCTCCAGTCTGTGATAAGCAGTTCTCCAGCCTGGATAGGAACTCATCTGCTAAATGTAGATGCTGTTCTCAACATTAGAGGTGCCCTGCCTCCAGCCAGGAGGAGGAAAGGGATAACCGAGTTTGTTGGACTATGTGGATTTGATGGCCTGGCACATTAGAGCCACGAAAATATAAAGCCCTGGTGGAAACAGGTGCACAGTGTACCCTACTGCCATTGAATCATAAAGGGGCAAAATCTGTCACTATTTCTGGAGTGACAGAGGGGTCTCAAGAACTGACTGTACTGGAGGCTGAAGTGAGCCTGAATGGGAACAAATACCCCATTGTGACTGGCCCAGATGCTCCGTGCATCCTTGGCATAGACTACATCAAGAAAGGGTATTTCAAAGAACCAAAAGGGTATCGTGCTTTTGGTATAGCAGCTGTAGAGACTGAGGGCATTACACAGCTGTCTACGTTACCTGGCCTTTCAGATGACCCTTCTGTGGTAGGACAGCTGAAGGTTAAAGAACAGAAGGTGCCAATTGCTTCTGCGATGGTTCATTGATGACAGTATTGCACAAACCGAGACTTCCTGATTCCCATCCAAAACCTGATTCATCGGCTGGAGACCCAAGGAGTGATCAGCAAAACTTGCTCACCCTTTAACAGCCCAATATGGCCAGTGTGAAAGTCTGATGGAAGCTGGAGGCTAACAGTAGACTATTGTGACCTGAATGAAGTCACACCACCACTGAGAGCTGCTGTGCCCGACATGCTAGAGCTGCAATATGAACTGGAGTCAAAGGCAGCCAAGTGGTATGCTACAATTGACATTGCTAATGCCTTTTTCTCTATTCCTTTAGCAGCAGAGTGCAGGCCACAGTTTGCTTTCACCTGGAGGGGTGTCCAGTACACCTGGAATCGACTGCCCCAGGGGTGGAAACACAGCCCTACTATTTGCCATGGACTGATCCAGACTGCACTGGAGAAGGGTGGAGCTCCAGAACACCTGCAATACATTGATGACATCATTGTATGGGGTAATACAGCAAAAGAAGTTTTCAAGAAAGGTAAGAAAATAATCAGGATTTTTCTGAAAGCAGGATTTGCTGTAAAAAGAGGTAAGGTCAAGGGATCTGCACAAGACATCCAGTTCTTGGGAATTAAATGGCAAGATGGTCATCGCCAGATCCCAATGGATGTGATTAACAAAATAACAGCTATGTCCCCACCTACTAACAAAAAGGAAACACAAGCCTTTTTAGGTGTTGTGGGCTTCTGGAGAATGCATATTCCAGGTAATAGTCAGATTGTGAAACCTCTCTGTAACGTGACTCAAAGGAAAAATGAGTTTACCTTGTGTCCTGAGCAATGACAGGCCTTTAAGCAAATCAAACAAGAGACTGTGCATGCAGTAGCCCTTGGATCAGTCTGAACAGGGCAAGACATTAAAAATGTGCTCTGTACTGCAGCTGGGGATGATGGCCCTACCTGGAGCCTATGGCAGAAAGCACCAGGGGAGACTTGAGGTCAACCCTTAGGATTCTGGAATCGAGAATACAAAGGCTCTGAGGCCAACTATACCACAGCTGAGAAAGATATATTGGCAGCACATGAAGGAGTTAGAGCTGCTTCAGAAGTAATTGGTACTGAAGCACTGCTCCTCCTGGTGCCCCAATTACCACTATTGGGCTGGATATTCAAGGGTAAAGTTCCTTCTGCTCATCATGCCACTGATGCTACCTGGAGTAAGTGGGTTGCCTTAATCACACAGCGAGCTCAAATAGGAAACCCAAACCGTAGAATAGGAAACCCAAATTGTATAAGTGATCACAAACTGGCCTGAAGGGAAAGACTTCGGAATGCCACCAGAGGAGGTGGTGACTCTTGCTGAGGGAGGCCCACCATATAATGAACTCTCAGAGAAATGAGAAACAGTATGCTCTGTTCACTGATGGATCCTGTCATGCTGTAGGAAAACAGTGAAGGTAGAAAGCTGCTGTGTGGACTCCTACACAAGGAGTTGCAGAAGCTGCTGAAGGAGGTGAATTAAGTCGGTCTGCAGAGGTAAATGCCGTCCAGCTGGCCTTAGACTTTGCTGAATGAGAAAAGTGGGCATCTATTTCTATACTGACTCATGGATGGTGGAAAATGGTGGAAAATGCTCTGTGGGGATGGTTAAAGCAGAGCAACTGGCAGGGCAAAGGTAAATCCGTTTGGGCTGCTGAATTGTGGCAAAATATTGCCGAACGGCTAGGGAAACTCGTCGTGAAGGTTTGTCATGTAGATGCTAATGTACCCATGAGTTGGACCACTGAGGACCATTGAAACAATCAGCAAGTGGACCAGGCTGCTAAGATTTTCCAGACAGGTTTGGACTGGGAACATAAATGTGAACTATTACCCTCAGCAAGTTTACTGATGACACAAAACTAGGAGGGGTGGCTGACACCCCAGAAGGCTGTGCCGCCATACAGAGGGACCTGGACAGGCTGGAGAGTTGGGCAGAGAGGAACCTAATGAAATTTAACAAGGGCAAGTGTAGGGTGCTGCACCTGGGGAGAAATAACCCCAAGCACCAGTACAGGTTAGGGGCTGACCTACTGGAGAGCACCTCTGAGGAAAAAGACCTGGGAGTTCTCGTGGACAACAGGATGACCATGAGCCAGCAATGTGCCCTTGTGGCCAAGGCGGCCAATGGCATCCTGGGGTGCATCAGGAAGAGCATGGCCAGCAGGTCAAGGGAGGTCATCCTGGCCTTCTACTCTGCCCTGGTGAGGCCCTATCTGGAGTACCATGTCCAGTTCTGGGCCCATCCAGTTCAAGAAGGACAGGGAACTGCTGGAGAGGGTACCGAAAAGGGCCACAAAATGATAAGGGGCCTGGAGCATATCTCCTACAAGGAGAGGCTGAGGGACTTGGGTCTTTTTAGTCTTGAGAAGAGAAGGCTTAGGGGAGATCTAATTAATGCGTACAAATACTTAAAGGGAGGGTGTCAGGAGGATGGGGCTGGTCTTTTCTTGGTGGTGCCCAGTGACAGGGCAAGAGGAAATGGGCACAAACTTGAGTATAAGAAGTTGTCAGGAAGTGTAGTGATAGGACAAGGACATCATCTAGTCCAACACCCCTGCCAGAGCGGGTCCACATAGAGCATGTTGCACAGGAACTTGTCCAGGCGGGTTTTGAATGTCTCCAGAGAAGGAGACTCTACCACCTCTCTGGGCAGCCTGTTCCAGTGCTCTACCACTCTCACAGTAAAGAAGTTCCTCCTCATGTTTAGGTGGAATAGAATCATAGAATCATAGAATGGTTTGGGTTGGAAGGGACCTGAAAGATCATCAAGTTCCAACTCCCCTGCCATGGACAGGGACACCTCCCACCAGGTGCTCAAAGCCCCATCCAGCCTGGCCTTGAACACTTCCAGGGATGGGGCATCCATGACCTCCCTGGGCAACCTGTTCCAGTGCCTCACCACCTTCACAGTAAAGTATCTAATTGAAATCTCCCCTCTTTCAGTTTAAAACTGTTCCCCCTCGTCCTATCGCTACACTCCCTGATAACGAGTCCCTCCCCATCTCTCCTGTAGATGCCTTTACGTACTGGAAGGCTGCTATAAAGTCTCCACGGAGCATTCTTTTCTCCAGGCTGAACAACCCCCAACTTTCTCAGCCTGTCTTCATAGGGGAGGTGCTCCAGCCCTCTGATCATCTTTGTGGCCCTCCTCTGGACTCATTCCAAGAGGTCCATGTCCTTCCTGTGCTGAGGACTCCAAAGCTGGACACAGTACTCCAGGTGGGGTCTCACCAGAGCAGAGGGGCAGAATCACCTCCCTTAACCTGCTGGCCACACTTCTCTTGATGCAGCCCAGGATGCAGTTGGCTTTCTGGGCTGCCAGCACGCATTGCTGGCTCATGTCGAGCTTCTCATCCACAAGCACTCCCAAGTCCTTCCCCTCAGGGCTGCTCTCCAGCCATTCTCTGCCCAACCTATATTTGTGCCTGGGATTGTCGTGACCCAGGTGCAGGACCTTGCACTTGGCCTGGTTGAACTTCATGAGGTTCACACAGGTCCACTTCTCAAGCCTGTCCAGGTCCCTCTGGATGGCATCCCTTCCCTCCAGCATGTCAACCGTGCCACACAGCTTGGTGTTGTCAGGAAACTTGCTGAGGGTGCAATCAATCCCACTGTCCTCAGGACCCATGGATGGATTTCATCAAGTCCTTCCTAAGAAGATCTTGAACCTGATCTTCTCCTACAAGTGGGTGGTTTTTAATTCTTATAGAGCCTGTTTTTACCTGGTCCTTCAACCAGGTGAGGTGTGAGGTGAGGGATTGGCAGTGAAGACCGAGGCAAAAGAATTGTTGAGAACCTCAGCGTTCTCCTCATCTGTTGTAACCAGTTGCCATTCTTGCTCATCATGGGGGGTACACTTTCTTTAACCTTCCGTTTCTGATTGACATACCTGTAGAAGCCCTTCTTGTTATTCTTAGCATTCCTTGACAGGTTCAGTTCCAGCTGCGCCTTGGCCTTCCTGACCTCATCCCTACATAACCGGGCAGCGTCCCTATACTCTTCCCAGGATACCTGATCTTGCTTGAACTGCCTGTGCAGTTACTTCTTGCCTTTTCGTTTGGTCAGCAGGTCCCAACTCATCCATACTGGTCTCTTCCCTTTCTTGCTCGATTTCTTACACCTGGGGATCGAGAGCTCTTGTGCTCTATGGAAAGCATCCTTAAAGATCTGCCAACTCTGTTCTGCCCCCTTGTCCCTGAGGACCGTTTCCCAGGGGGTCCTTTTGACTAACTCCTTGAAGAGGTGAAGGTTTGCTTTCCTAAAATTCAGGGTCCTGACTATGCTCCATGTCCGTCGCGTATTCCTTAGGACTGTGAACTGCTCCAGGGCACAATCGCTGCAGCCCAGGCTGCCTCCAATCTTGACATCCCTGATGAGCTCACTTGCATTGGTGACTATCAGGTCCAGTATCGCATCCCCTTGGGTAGAACTGTCTATTTCCTGCCTTAGGAAGTTATCGTTGAGGCACTCCAGGAACCTCCTGGATTGTCTACAGCTCGCCATGTTGCTTTTCCAGCAGATGTCAGGGTGGTTGAAATCCCCCAGCAGGACAAGAGCCTTCGAGCATGATGCCTCCTCTAGCTGGAGTAAGAAGGCTTCATCAGTAGGCTCCCCTTGATCAGGTGGCCTGTAGTAGACACCAACCACAAAGTTCCCCTTGTAGCCTCAGTCTCTAATTCCTACCCATAAGCTTTCCACTTCCTCTTGGCTATTCTTCAGGGACATCTCCTCATTCTCTATCCATTCCTTAACATAGAGGGCAACACCTCCACCCCACCTTCCTTGCCTGTCCCTTCTGAACAGCTTGTAGCCATCAGTAGCCACACTCCAGTCATAGGATTCATCCCACCAGATTTCAGTAATGGCTACATGTCATATCTTTCCAGCAGCATGGTAGCTTCCAACTCCTCCTGTTTGTTGCCCATGCTGTGTGCATTGATGTAGAGGCACTTCAGCTGGGTTGTTGGCTGTGTCACCTTCTCAGAGGAACACCCCTTGAGGTGTCTCACAGGTGTTTCCCTGTTGACTTCAACTACCTCAGGAGCTGCTGGTTCATCTCCATAAGACTTTGATTGCGATGCAGTGTCCCCAGCATGCCTCAGGGCAACAGGTTGAAGGCCCTTACGAGTGCCCGGTCCTTCTAACCCTGATGTGTTATCCTACAGCTTGTCACAGACAAGCCTGATATTATTATCCCCTTTCCCCTTCGTGTCTAGTTTAAAGCCCTGTCAATCAGCCCTGCAATCTCTTGGGTAAAGACCCTCTTCCCCCTTTGAGAAAGGTGTCTCTCATTTGATGCCAGCAAGTCCGGTGCCATGTAGGCCATCCTGTTGTCCTTCCCTCTCATTGGATCTTAGCTTCATCTGCCGTGTTTTCCTGCAAATGTTTAATTCATGCAAATTCTTTGCTGCTAAAGGGAGAAATGGTTGGCTCATGCAGTTCTGCAAAACCTGGGACTTGAGCCCATGCCGCTTATTTATTTTGAACACTCTGTTATTCAGAAGTGAAGGAGGCTGGGTGTGTAGGGAGTCCTGAATTTTGCGTGAGGCTCGCTTGTTTTCTAGGCTGTAGACACTGTGGGATTACAAACCTGAACCTAGATCAATCCTTGAAATAAGGTTGATTCAAGCCACCTTTTTTTTCCTGTCTACATAACAAGAAGATCAATAGATCAAAACAGTTGGTGCCCAAAATCTGCAGGATAAGCATTTCAGAGGTTTTACTTAGAACCTGGGACAGCTTGCGTGGGACTCCTCTCTCAAGCACACTGCTGCTCCAAACCAACCATGCAAACATAGATAAACCCCCCCGACCCCGTGTCATATCAACACAGATACAAGTGGTCTGTAGTATTTTTATACACAGTGCCCAGTGCTGAATTTGTTCCTAGATTATAGTAGGGAGAGAGGTGATGCCACCTTTTCAACCAGGTGTTGCCTTTATCCAGGTGCTCCTATCTGCTGACAGCTCCCTCCCTGAACCAACCTGATGGGCCTCTGCTTCTCATCAAAGGACACTTCTTCCCATAAAGCTCAGTTCTGCTCTAAAAGAAATGTTAACAAATAGATTTGTTACTTTATATATTTTTTTTAAGTTGTAAAATCATGAAATTAATAAAAAACAATGTCTGAAGTGTATATGCAATTGCTTCTGTCACCTCCCTGTGTGATCCCTGTCTGATTACCTGGGCACTTACAAAGGCGCCAAATAAGACATGCTGTCAAGTTACTACACTAGTTTTGGAAGTGACTGGACTAGATGACTACCCATATTAACTTCTTAAAATTCTGTGCTATTCATCCTATTTGTTGGTTAATATATTTATTATTTTTTTTACTCCCAGGTTTCCCATGACTCTTTGAGGAAGGTCCCTGTCAACTTCCGCAAGACACTCTCATTATTATCCTCATATTTCACTCGCCTCCCCTTTTCCATAGTGTCTATAAAAGTCCAGTGATGCTTAGGCTACTGATTTGCTACAAGTGTTCCTACCCAGCTGAAAAACAGTACTGGACAAGATTACAGCAGAGCTTAGTCTTCATATGTATGAAAGCTGGTGGTATCTGAAATCTGGATAGGCAAAATTCATCAAATGTTCCTTATTCTAGCTTCCACAAAAATAATAATAATAATAAATCATGTTGGTTTTTTTTCTCAGAAAATGTATTTGATTTTAAGAATGAGGTTCTGTCAGAGGTAGAGGTGTCCTAGAAAACTTGATGCTGAAGCAAAGCGATAAATTGTAAAGGAGTAAGTCACCTGGTTCAGTGGAAGGCACCCAGCTGTGCCAGAAGGCTTAAAGATGAAATGGCTGAGCTGAAGCAAACACAACCACACTGGAACTGTAAAAATTATCTGGAAATTTATGCAAGGAAAATGCTGTATTAACTTTCAAAAGTGAATGACCTGGAAAATCTGGCATGCCAGTTTTTGAACTGTTGGAATTATAATTAAAACAATAAAAAAAAAATTCAAGATCACAATGGAGTCTAGTTAGCACAGTTTCTTCAAATAAAAATGGTGCCTCTAATCTCCTATAATATACTAATAAATGAATAGGGGATAAAATTTAATTGGACTTCCAATAGTTTTTAGTATAGCCCACCAAGAGTGGCTACAAAAGAAACAAAGTGGCCAAGTATGCAGAGGAAAAACTCTCTTGCTTTGGAAACTGGCTAAGGGACACAAAAGAAGAAGAATAATCTGTAAATTGCTGAAACGGCAAAGGTTAACAGTGGGAACTTTTAACTGTGTTTTTAATAAAACAGGTTTCTGCTTTAAAAAAAAGTAAATTTACTTCAATCACATTGTCTCACAGGAACATGTGGATTTAAATGACATTTCAAAGAATCACAGAATTGTCAGAGTTGGAAGGGACCTCCAGAGATCAGCTCAACTCAGGACTGCATCAAGGCGAGTATTGAAGATTTCCAGAGAAGGGGACTCCACACCCTCCCTGGGCAGCCTGTTCCAGGGCTCTGTCAACCTCACCATAAAGAAGTTTCTCCTCCTGTTTGAATGGAACTTTCTATGTTCCAGCTTGTGCCCATTGCCCCTCATCCTGTCAATGTTCCTCAGTGGCTCGACTCATGGGTACATGGGCATCTACATGGCGTACCTTCACGGATTCGACAGAGTTGGAAGGGACCTCTAGAGATCATCTAGTCCAACTCCCCTGCTAAAGCAGGATTGCCCAGAGCACATCACTCAGGACTGCATCCAGGCAAGTCTTGAAAACCTCCAGAGAAGGGGACTCCACGACCTCCCTGGGCAGCCTGCTCCAGTGCACTGTCACCCTCACCGTAAAGAAGTTCTTCCTCATATTTGAGTGGAAATTCCTATGGTCCAGCTTATGCCCGTTGCCCCTCATCCTATCGCTGGAAACCACTGAAAAGAGTCTGGCTCCATCATCCTTCAACCCACCCTTTAGGAACTTGTAAACATAGATGAGGTCTCCCCTCAGCCTTCTCTTCTCCAGGCCAAAGAGCCCCAGCTCGTTGAGGCTTTCCTCATAAGGAAGGTGCTCCAATCCCTTAATCATCTTTGTTGCCCTATGCTGGATTCTCTCCAGTAGTTCCCTGTCTCTCTTGAACTGGGGAGCCCAGAACTGGACACAGTATTCCAGTTGTGGCTTCACCAGTGCAGAGTAGAGGGGGAGAATGACCTCCCTCGACCTACTGGCCACACTTCTCCCTATGCAGCCCAGGATTCCATTGGCCCACTTGGTGACAAGGGCACATTGCTGGCTCATGGAGATCCTGCCATCCACCAGGACTCCCAGATCCTTTTCCTCAGAAGTACTTCCCAGCGGGTCCACCCCTAACCTATATTGGTGCCTGGGGTTCTTCCTCCCCAGGTGCAGGACCCTACAGTTGCCCTTGTTGAACCTCATTAGGTTCTTCTCTGCCCAGCTCTCCAGCCTGTCCAGGTCATGCTGGATGGCGGCACAGTCCTCTGGAGTGTCAGCCAGCCCTCCCAGTTTGGTATCACCAGCAAACTTACTGCAGGTACACGCTGTCCCCTTGTCCAGGTAATTGACGAATATGTTGAACAAGACTGGACCAAGTATTGACCCCTGAGGGACACCACTGGTTACAGGCCTCCAACTTGACCCTGCTCCATTAATTAGAACCCTCTGAGTTCTGTCACACAGCCAGTTCTCAATCTACCTCACTGCCCCTTCGTCGAGCCCACACTTCCTTAATTTCCTAATGAGGATGTTATAGGAGACAGTGTCAAAAGCCTTGCTGAAGTCAAGGTAGATGACATCTGCTGCTCTCCCCTCATCCAGCCATCCAGTTATAACATCATAGAAGGCTATCAGATTGGTCGAGCATGATTTACCCTTGGTAAATCCATGTTGAACACTTCCAATAACTTCCTGTTCTTTAAGATGTTTGGAGATGACATCCAGAACTAATCGCTCTATTACCTTCCCAGGGATGGAGGTGAGACTAATTGGCCTGTAGTTCCCTGGGTCCTCCTTCTTGCCCTTTTTGAAGACTAGAGTGATATTGGCCTTTCTCCAGTCCTCAGGCACTTCTCCTGTTCTCCATGGCCTTTCAAAGATGATGGAGAGTGGCCCAGCAATAACATCTGCCAGTTCTCTCAGCACTCGCGGGTGCATCCCGTCAGGGCCCATGGACTTATGGATGTCTAGTTTGGCCAAGTGGTCTCTAACCCAATCCTCCTCTACAGAGGGAAAATCTTCCTCTCTCCAGACCTTCCCCCTTGTCTCCAGGGTCTGGGATTCATGAGGGACACTTCTAGCAGTGAAGATCAAAGCAGAGAAGGCATTCAGTAACTCTGCCTTCTCTGTGTCTCCCACCACTAAGGCGCCCACCTCATTCATCAGTGGGCCTACGTTTTCCCTAGTCTTCCTTTTCCTACTGATATATGGAAAGAACCTCTTCTTGTTCTCTTTAACAGTAGTGGCCAAGATGAGTTCTGCTTGAGCTTTGGCCCTTCTAATTTTCCCCCTGCATAGCTTCACTACATCTTGGTACTCCCAATAAGTTACCAACCCCCTTTACCAAAGACCATAAACTTTCCTTTTATTCCCGAGGTCCAGCCGAAGCCCTCTATTTAGCCAGGCTGGTCTTCTTCCCTGTCAGCTCGTTTTTTGGGACCTGGGGATGGCCTTCTCCTGTGCTTTTCAGAGTTCCTCCTTGAAGTATGACCAGCCTTCCTGGGCACTTTTGCCCTTCAGGACTGTCTCCCAAGGGGCGCTCTCAACCATGCTCCTAAACAGGCCAAAGTCTGCCCTTTGGAAGTCCAAGGTGGCAGTTCTGCTGGCTCCCCGCCTTGCTTCTCCAAGAATTGAAAGCTCTACGCTTTCATGACCACTCTGCCCGAGACAACCTCCAACCTTTACATCCCCCACAAGACCTTCTCTGTTAACAAGCAACAGGTCCAGTAGGGCGCTTTCCCTGGTTGGCTCGCTCACCAAATGTGTTAGCAAGTTGTCTTCCACACACTCTAGGAACCTCTGGGATTGTTCCCTCTCTGCTGTGTTATATTTCCAGCAGATGTCTGGGAAGTTGAAGTCCCCCACGAGAACAAGGGCGAGTGATTGTGAGAGCTCTTCCAGTTGCTGATAGAATATTTCATCAACTTCTACGTCCTGGTTTGGGGGTCTGTAATAAAGTCCCACCATGATGTCTGCCTTCTTGGCCTTCCCCTTGAGTCTGACCCATAAACACTCTACACTGTCATTCCCATTATTAACTTCTAGGCATTCAAATCTGTCCCTAACATAGAGGGCACCCCCACCACCTCTCCTTCCTTGTCTATCCCTTCTGAAGAGTTGGTAGCCATTGATTGAAGCACTCCAATTGTGTGAGTCATCCCACCACGTTTCTGTGATGGCAACTATATCATAGTTTTCCTGCTGTACAATGGCCTCCAGCTCCTCCTGTTTGTTG
>JAHSPS010045682.1:0-42943 GCA_033628365.1 Calidris temminckii | reverse complement strand
CCTCGTCCTCGTCCTCGTCCTCGTCCTCGTCCTCGTCCTCTTCAGAAGAAAATGGATTTTGTTGGCGGGGGGGAGGGAGAAAAAAAAAAATAAAATAGTGTAAATCAGATACTTGGTTCTAATGTCCAGCAAAAATTAGAGTGATAAATTTGAACTTGTCTGCAAATGTAATTCAATCCTCTTGCGTATCCATTTTTCTCCTGATTGAGACAACAGGCTGTAAAAGAAAAAGTGTGTGACTAGGCATTAATGCCTATTCTGTAAGTTATTTACAATAGGATTAAAATTGTAAATGTAACAAAATGGTTAACCTTGAAGAGGACCTTAAAGATCATTGAGTTCCCACTCCCCTGCCATGAGCAGAGACACCTCCGACCAGAACAAGTTGCTCAAAGCCCCATTCAGCCTGGTCTTGAACTTTTCCAGGGATGGGGCATTCAAAACTTCTCTGGGCAGCCTGTTCCAGTGCCTCACCACCCTCAGAGCAAAAAATTTCTTCCTAATATCTAATCTATTCTAAATCTACCATCTTTCAGTTTAAAGCCATTACCCCTTATCTTGTCAATACATTCCTGATAAAGAGTTCCTCCCCATCTCTCCTGTAGGTACTGGAAGGCTGCTATAAGGTCCCCCTAGAGCCTTCTCCAGGCTGAACAACCCCAGCTCTCTCAGCCTGTCTTCATAGGACAGGTGCTGCAGCCCTCTGATCATCTTCATGACCCTCTGCTGGACTTGTCAACATGCCCACGTCCTTCTTATGTTGGCAGCTCCAGAGCTGGACACAGTACTCCAGCAAGGGTCTCACCAGGGTTGAGTAGAGGGGCAGCTCACCTCCTCCCTCAACCTGCTGGCCACACTTGTTAATGAATCAACAGCACCACACAGCTTGGTGTCATCAGCAAACTTGCTGATATGCACTCAGTCCTACTCTCCGTAGTGTCCTGATTCCTCAGTAATTTACTTTGTAGCCTAATAATGCTAGATAAAACAGATTTTAAAATAATTATAAATAATTAATTAAAATACTCCTGAAGTTTTTTGTACTCACTGGAATATGTGAAAATTATGACTTAAGGAAAGACTTTGGTAGCTTGCATTTGTTTTTGGTCACAAATAGTGACATGAGAACTTTGCAAATAAGTTTGAGAATCTTTCCAAATTTCCATTTCAAAAAGTTAACATAAAGGTTATTACCAGCTAGTGCAAGGGATGTACACCTGGGTTACAACAAAAAAGAAAAGAACTCTTAGGTTACAAAATATTCAGTGATGTCTAATCAGTCCCTCTCTTCTATATTCACATTCAGTTTCAGAACAAAAGGACACTCAAAGAGTAACAATTAAATTCAGCACAAATGAAAAAGACACTATTTACACAATACATAGTCATTGCACGGAATTAACGGATAGAAAAGATCAAAATTAAAAAGTGTTGATGGGGTTTTATTTGGCTTATGCAGCTGATTTTCCTGCCACGAACTCAAATGAAACCAATAAGGAAAGAGTAAATGAATTCCTGACAGACATGTGAACACCAGTTATGACATGGGTTAGGAAATATTTTTGACTTGTTAGAATTGCACTATTTGATAGTGCATTATGGGAAATTTACATCTCTTTTCCACTCTTCTGATGCAATGACTCTTAGCTGATATAACAAACCATCTGTTCCTGTATGATTTTCTCAAGCTGTGAAATCACAGGAATATCAATAATTTATTTTAATTTTTATTATAATTATTTATTTAAATAGGCTTGTCAATATCTGAACTTTTAAAACATACAATCTTTTTGTAGCAGAGGTGCTGGAGAATTTTAAAAATATCAATACTTATTGAACCCCAACCCTAGAGATATTCAGTCCTTCCTGATATGAATAGATACATGTTTGCTTGAGTGAATGATAAAAAAAGGGGAAGAGCACACTAAAAAATGGCAATTGTTTTCCTAAAGACAAGACCAACCCCAGCTAAGAATGCAGCAGAACAAGTGCTGGAAAAACAAGGAAAAAATCCTAATGGCCCAGCAAACATGGTATTTATTAAAGCAAAATGTTTTATTAAAGCAATTTTTATTAAAGAAAAAAGCTGGACATTCTTCAGGAAGGAAATCTTAAAGGTGTGGAAGCAGGCCGTCCGTATGTGTTGAAAGACAAGCTGGTGGGGAAGAAGATCAGCCTCACTGAACAGAGAGCTTTGACTGGAATTCAGGGAAAAAAAAGAGAGTTTATGACTTTTAGAAGAAGGGGCAGGAAATGTAGAAGAGGTACAAAGATGTCATGAGGTTATGCAGAGAGAAAATTAGAAAGGCCAAAGCCCAACTAGGAATTAATTTGTCTACTGCTGTAAAAGACAAATAAAAAAAGACAAAAAACCTTTTTACAAATGCATTAACAGCAAAAGGAGGGCTAAGGAGAATCTCCATCCTTTATTGGATGCAAGGGGAAACATGGAGACAAAGGTTGAGGGAAAGCTTGAGGTACTTAATGCCTTCTTTGACTCAGTCTTTAACAATAACACCAATTGTTCTCTGGTACCCAGCACCCTGAGCTGGAAAACAGAGACAGGAAGAAGAATGAAGCCCCCGTAATCCAAGGGGCAATGGTTAGCCACCTGCTGCACCATTTAGACACACACAAGTCTTTTGGGGTCAGGTGGGGTCCACCAGAGGGTACTGAGGGAGCTGGTGGAAGTGCTCACCAAACCACTTTCAAACATTTACGAACAGTAATGGATAAGCAGGGAGGTTCCAGTTGACTGGAAGCTAGAAAATGTGACTCCCATCTGTAAGAAAGGCCAGAAGAGGATCCGAGGAACTACAGGCTGTCAGTCTGACCTTGGTACCAGACAAAGTTGTGGAGCAGATCATCTTGACATACAGGACAACTCATGGTCAGCATGAGTTTATGAAAGGCAGGTCTTTCTTGACTAACCTGATCTCGCTCTATGACAAGGTGCCCTACTTAGTGGATGAGGGAAAGTCTGTGGATGTTTTTCACCCGGACTTTAGTAAAGTCTTTGGCGCCATTTCTCACAGCTTTCTCCTCAAGAAACTGGATGCTCATGGCATAGGTTGGCGTACTCTCTGCTGAGTAAAAACCTGGCTGGATGGTCAGGCCCAAATTATGGTGGTGAATGGAGTTAAATCTGACTGGTTACAAGCGGTGTTCCCCAGTGATCAGTACTGGGACCAGTTCTGTTTAATATCTTTGTCAATGACCTGGACAAGGTGATCAAGTGCACCCTCAGTAAGCTTGCAGAAGCTTGCCAAGTTGGGTGGGAGTGTTGATCTGCCTGAGAGCAGGAAGGCTCTACAGAGGGACTTGGACTTATGGGCTGAGGCCAATTGTATGCAATTAAACAAGGCCAAGTGCAAGGTCCTGCAAATGAGTCACAACAACCCCATACAGTGCTACAGCCCTTGGGGAAGAGTGGCTGGAAAGAAAAGGCAGAAAAGTACCTGGGGGTATTGGTTGACAGTTGGCTGAATGCCAGCAGTGTGCCCAGATGGCCAAGAAGACCACAAGCATCCTCTCTTGTATCAGAAATAGTGTGGCTAGCTGGACTGGAGAAGTGATTGTCTCCCCTGTACTCGGCAATGGTGAGGCCGCATCTCTAATACTGTGTACGCTTTTGGGCCCCACACTACAAGAAAGACATTGAAATGCTTTAGTGCATCCAGAGAAGTGCAATAAAGCTGGTAAAGGGTCTAGGGAACAAGTCCTGTGATGTGCTGGTGAGGGAAGTGGAGTTGTCCAGTCTGGAGAAAAGGAGGCTGAGGGGAGACCCTATTTGGTCTCTACAGCTTCCTGAAAGGAGGTTTTAGTGAGGTGAGCGTCAGTCTCTTTTCCAGGTTACAGGTGACAGGATGGCAATTGCACCACAGGAGGTTTAGATTGGATATTAAGAAAAAATTCTTCACAGAAAGGTCTATCAAGCATTGGAACAGGCTGCCCAAGCAAGTGATTGAGTCACCATCCATGGAGGTGTTTAAAAGACATGTAGATGTTGTGCTCAGGGATGTGGTTATGTGGTGAAATTCACAGTGTTAGGTTTATAGCTGGACTCGTCTTGAAGGGTCTTTTCCAACTTAAATGATTCTATTCTACTCTTCTATCTTATTCTAAACAAAAGGCAGTTAAAAGAAGCCCAATGTTTTGATCCTTGTTCCCAGGTGAGAGAGGTTTTACTGTCCTTGCTCCTTTCCAAGTAAATCTAACAAAATTTTCTATCAGGAGCATCTTCCTTTCTTGCAAACCACATTATATTCCTGACTCAGGCCTTTATCCTTGCAGTCACCTTGCAAAAATTCTGCTCAATCTTTGCCTCTTGGAAGGACAAAGCATGATCAGGTGTCTCTATCCTACTCCTACTAAAGACTCCAGTGTCTCTTCTTACTGGTAATGGTCACTTAGTCCTTCAGCTCTTTAAGCATGCATCTTCAGAGGCTTGAAATCTCAGGCTAACGTCTGAAAAAATTAATCTTGCTTGTCATCATGGATGCAGTATGGTAGGGAAAATCTCTTAACAGCTTCTGATTTTTTTGTTTAAAACTTTGTTTCACTCATTCTTTGATTTCCCATTAACAAAACACTAAACCAGCGTCTTTCAATTAACAGTTTACAGTTAGAAGAAAAATATCATGACAAAAAGTTGAAGTGTTTGTTAAATTTAAAAAGTAATTCAGAGAATTATTGTATTACTGTGGGAAAATTTGTAAAGGTATATATTCAACCTTACTACTTTGAGCAAGTCAAATATTGACATGGTTCAGTGAGGTCAGAAGGAAGACTTTTGTTTAAACTGCTGTTGTTGAAAAGAGACTCTATCGTTAGATATTAAAATGCTAAAATGTGGATTGAAGGGAGAGGGAGGAAAATCTATCCATTTTGGTATTCTGGGATATTTCAATACTTCAACATTCAGCATTGAGTGAGTACTAAGGGAATTCTTTTCCCTCTTGGCTCAGTGGAAATGGTTAACTTTTAGTGTATTAGACCAATTAAGAAGTAAATAACAGAATTTTCATGAAATTATTTATCCCATACTTCCTTTCTCTCTCTCTCTCCTTTCTCTCTCTTTTTTTTTTTTTCTCTTTTACTGTTGGAATAACAAAAAATAAAGGATTTTAGTTAATGTCAGTGGATTTTTGTCTGACGGGACAAGAGGAAATGGGTACAAATTTGAACATAAGAAGTTCCATCTAAAGATGAGAAGTGGCAGAGCACTGGAACAGGGTGCCCAGAGAGGTGGTGGAGTTTCCATCTCTTGAGACATACAAAACTTGCCTGGACAAGTTCCTGTGCAACCTGCAACGTGCAAACGTCCACTAGGTGGACCTGCTTTGGCAGGGGGGTTGGACTAGATGATCTCCAGAGGTCCCTTTTAACCCCATATCATTCTGTGATTCTGTGACTTTTTTGACTGATTGCATAGTTTGTCCAGGCGGTGGAATCTGGAGCCAAGACTTGGCTATTAGTATCTTTCATATCCTTGGCACAAAAAAGAGGTAGAGCACAGTGGAATTTAAGATACAGTATTTAGCTATTTATATGATTGTTTATTCAAATAAACAAAATACTTTTGTAAATAGAAAAGTGGTAATCTTTTTTAAAAATAACAAATATTTGTGAATTATTGTTAGATAAATTCTCTGAACATGGAAATCTACAGGTAAAGAAAATTGATGTAAGAAAAGAATTCTGCCTTTAGATTCCCATTGATATGATTGATTTAGAGAGGTACATGGTAGATACAGGGGAAACAGCTTTTTCTTTACATCTAACTAAACACATGTCTATATTGCTTAATGACGTCTCCTGCCAGTGTTGAAGATCTCAGAAATAACAGCACCTTGGTACTGCATTCAAACTTGTTAAGCATACAGAAAACTGTTTTTTAGTACTTCATTTACTTAAAATACCCAGAAAAGGGAACTGATTTGTTATTTGTGTACAAAACACTTTGTTCTTTTTCAGCTAACATTTTAAAATTACTTTCCAGCACACTTCTAAGAAAAATTCTTAACCAACGTCAGAAAAATTCTTTGTGTTTGATATCTAGAGCTTGAGTTGATATGGCTTGTTTGGATGCATGAATTATTCAATATTCTGACACCAAATGAAAAAATATAATTCATTAACTCATTCAGTTTGTTGCATTCAACATTGTCGTTATCATCCAGTAGATGTCTGAAATTAAAGTTTTAAAAAAAGACACTCTATTTAAGGTATTCTCAATGTAGTCTATGAGAGGATTGATACTATGAATCTATTCGCTGTTTTAAACTGTGAAAATAACTGCAGTAGTTCTTAACATGAAAATAAACTAGGCTTATGGTCAATTTGACATTCTGAGAACTCTGTATGGCCACAAGGCACCTTCTTTACAACTTGGTATGCTAAACATTTGCTTTTCTTCTGAAGTATGCTATTTGTGCTAGAAGATACATAGGGTAACTGACCTAGACATTCAAAAGATAACTACTGTTATCCAAGAAGGTATTCTAGGGGGCAGAGCATGGTCTGTGGTAATGGCAAGCGTTTTTAGCAGAAACCTAACTTTTTACAGTGTTGGAAAAAAAAACCCAAACGATAACATAAAAAATATCCAAACCCAAAGGTAAAATAAACAAAATTTGACCAGTGATCAAGGAGTCAACAAGATTTTTCAGTGTTCACCAGATCTGGTGGAAAACAAGACAGAAAGCATTTCTAAACTTTTCTTCTCATAAATTCTTCTAGTTTGTTTCCTTTCATACTGATTCAGTTTCTGGTACTCACCACACTAGTTTGTGAAAGCTGCATGTGACTGGTAGATTTGCTAATTTACATATGAAATAATAAAAAAAAAAATGTATTGTTGATTACTTGCCAACAATTGGGGTATGAAGCATCTTCAATTAAGTTTTTATAAACTATTTTCTTAGTTAATGAAACAAGCATCTGAAATACTCTGGATTTCGTACCTTTTTTCAGAGCAGCTATTGACATTCACACTAGCAGCACTAATTCTAAAAACACTTAGAATTTGTATAACTAAAAATATAACTACTAGATAAATACATCTTTTGAAATTGTATTAATGAATCCATCTTTATATTAACATTCCTACTTGTTGTTACAAGTCTCAGATTATTCATTACAAGGCACTGTCTTGAATTGGATTTCTGTGGAGTGAATCTAACTAGCATGTTTATTTTACCATTAATCTTGTTGGTCATTATATCATTTACTGTTCATTATAGCAAGAGATAAATTGCAGAAATGCTTAATATTGTTAGTTCAGCTTGGCTGTGTACTTTAGTGACACTAATTCTACTGAGCAGTTGGGCAAAATCAATGTATGATGCACAATTTGTATTAAATTATGCTTGTTATATGATTGAATCAACACTACACAGAGTTTTCTCAAGTTAATTGATCAACTCCTACAAAATAAATTAATATGATACATCAAACTTAAGCTGAACTGTAGACCAGAACAGAACAAACATGAGCAATGAATGAAAGCCAAGTTGCATGAGACCACACAAGTCTAAGTAATCATAATCCATTTCTTGGCCTAGATGGCATTAGGAAGTCACATTTTTACGTTTTGAAGAACATATCAAAATGCAAGTTTAAAATGGGACTCATCAGCCAGAAAACCTATGAATTATCAAATGAAAATTCCCTGCTACTTTTTTTTTCAAATTGATTCCCAAAATTCTAATTAGATTCCACTTTAGCAGACAAATTTCACTGAATTTCACTGTATTTTTTAGAGTTGGAAGGGACCATAGAGATCATCTAGTCCAACTCCCCTGCTGAAGCAGGATTGCCTAGAGCTAGAGCATGTTACTCAGGACTGTATCCAGGCTGGTCTTGAAAATCTCCAAGGAAGGAGGCTCCACAACCTCCCTGGGCAGCCTGTTCCAGGGCTCTGTCACCCTCACCGTGAAGAAGTTTCTCCTGATATTTGAGTGGAACCTCTTATGTTACAACTTGTGCCCGTTGCCCCTCGTCCTCTCACTGGGAACCACTGAAAAGAGTCTGGCTCCCTCCTCCTTCAACCCTCCCTTGAGATACTTGTAAGCATTGATAAGGTCTCCCCTCAGCTCTCTCCTCTCCAGACTAAAGAGTCCCAGCTCTCTCAGTCTCTCCTCATAAGGGAGATCCTCCAATCCCCGAATCATCCCTGTTGCCCTTCGCTGGACTCTTTCCAGTAGTTCCCTGTCCCTCTTGAACTGGGGAACCCAGAACTGGACGCAGTATTCCAGTTGTGGCCTCACCAGTGCAGAGGAGAGGGGGAGAATGACTTCCCTTGACCTGCTGGCCACACTCTTCCCTATGCAGCCCAAGATTCCGTTGGCCTTCCTGGCCACAAGAGCACACTGTTTGCTCATTGTCATTTTGCTGTCCACCAGGACCCCTAGATCTTTCTCTTCAGAAGTTGTCTCCAGCAGGTCCACCCCTAACCTGTACTGGTGCCTGACATTTTTCTTCCCCAGGTGCAGGACCCTACACTTTTCCCTGTTGAACCTCATGAGGTTCTTCCTTGCCCAGCTCTCCAGCCTGTCCAAGTCTCTCTGGATGGCAGCACAGCCCTCCGGGTGTCAGCCACCCCTCCCAGTTTGATATCATCAGCAAACTTGCTGAGGATACACTCTGTCCCCTCATCCAGATCACTGATGAATATATTGAACAGCACGGGTCCAAGTATTGACCCCTGGGGGACACCACTGGTTACAGGCTTCCAACTTGAACCTGCTCCATTAATCATTACCCTTTGAGTCCTGTCACACAGCCAGTTCTCAATCCACCTCACTGTCCCCTCATTCAGCCCATACTGCCTCAGTTTCCCAATGAGGATGTTATGGGAGACAGTGTCAAAAGCCTTGCTGAAGTCAAGGTAGATGACATCTGCTGCCCTCCCCTCATCCAACCAACCAGTTATGGCATCATAGAAGGCTATCAGATTGGTCAAATTAAAATTCAGCCTGCATAGAACTTAGACTGGGATTCAATTCATTACATGCAAGACATTAAGCATGAATTCACTGCTCTTTTACTGAAATGTTTTTAAGAGGGATTAAACCATGCTTCCTCTTCTAGTGACCTGTCGTTTCCTACCTGTGAATTCCTATTTGGACTGCTAGGTCTAGCGCTCATCTAAGCCTTTCTTATTTTAACTGCCAAAATGAGCCAGGTTAGTTTAAACAGCATTTTGTGAGCAGTTTAGCTGGAGAGAGAAAGGAATTGCAGTCCTTGATTGTACCTTGTTCCTTCAAAGGAGTGACCTGAAAGGCAGCAGAGAAAAGATTTTATTCTAAGTGAGGGTAAGAGGAGGGAAAAGACTTAACTGTTCAGCCAGCTGTTAACCTCCCCTTTTGCTGTGACTGATCATGGTTCCTGTTTTGTTGTGCAGACTGCAGATGGATAGAGGGCAGGACACATTTTTCATCTGACAGTTAATCTTTCCTAGAAATCATAAATAATCTCAGTTTTCTTTCTGATTGCTGGTGTCTCTGTCTCAATTTATATCTGGGCTATGAAGACTTTTCACCACATGAAGAGCGATTCATTTCACCTACCTTTTGGCATCTACAATGCAAGCCTCTACATTGAGTCTCTGATTTATTTACCCCTGTCTCACTTTCTAGTCCAGAAGGAGAAATCATGAACTTCTGGGCCACATCTCCTTTCACCTATATTAGAAAATTACATTCATACGAGATAAATCGCATACTAAAAATGCCTGCTTCTGTGCTTGGACTATTTGGGGAGCAACAGCTGAATAGCTCAGAGGTTATTCTACAGATCTAGATATCTGCTAACACATGTAATTGTTCAGATATCTTTCACTCCAGGTGCCTATCAGCTCTAGGTTTGAAGTGCTGAATCTTAGGTTCAAGTACAGAGATCCCTGTTCTGGGACCCACTGGAGACAGGCTTTTGTTCCTCTAGCCTATTTTACATGTCTTCTACATGTGCCAAACAATGTGTGCAGACACATGCATATGCATATGCAAACATATGCAGAAGCCACCAAACTGGATGAAATTGGTTTGTTTGTTTGTTTTCCATCTTAAGTGGGCAGAAAACATTTCTCCAAATTCCTGGCATAATGAATAAAAGTCTAAAATGGGAAATAATTTCAGCTCCTTGAATCTTTCATTTCATTGAGAAAGCTGACTGTCCCAAGGGATTGACTCCCTTCTTTTGGGTCTGTAGTCAGTTAATGGAGGCATTCACTTGCATTCATTAGGTGTAGTATACAGTTGTCTGACATTTTCATTTTTAAGTCAATCATGTGACTAGATTTTTAGATCTTATTATTCAATGCCCAGTTATTTTGGTAAATAATTTTAAATCTGCAAGTAATTGTTAAATAGCCACACTGTGCCATATCTTCTTTATTACCTTTAATAAAAAGATTCTAGGTGGACCTCTAAGATATTAAATGAAATGTTAGAACTTACTTTGCAAAATTTGACCCAATAAAAGCTTTTACATGCAAACTATGAATTGAACTTTATTATACTCTGTGGGTCACAGTTTATAAATTCTGTTGGAAACCATTCATGCATGTTTTCCATGTTATCAAACTTTTTTAAAATACATGCATGTTATGTATGGTGCTTGTCTTCTGTGTCTCCTATGCTAAGAGGTTTAAGATACCCATTACTAATATTCATTAAAAAAATCACAGCAATATAAAAATTAATGGATCCGGTTTGGAACTATTCCATACTTTCTTAGAGCTGATTGTATAAATATCAAGAGAATATGACAAAGTTTGGCAGCACAGTTAGGCCTTACTTGCTTGATGACTCAGAGCTCCCTTAGAGAAAATTCAATTAAGTTTGTTTATTATATGTAAAATACACCAGAAATCTACTTAGATCAATGCTGAAATATCTATTGCAGATTAAAATGTCAATAAAATTTTCATAAGAACGTAATTGCAAAGCAATGAGTGTACATGCAATACAAAACTTTAGAGAAGCTTCTCTGTTGAAGTACAGTGCTGTGGAGCAGAACATATTTATGTAAGGTAGCTGCCTCTGACTACTCTGCTTAAGCCTTGAGAGGTCGTTCTTACCACCTTTCCTTTCTTTCTTTTCTTTCAAAAGCCTTTTCAAAAGTGAGGGGAAGTTTGCTTTTTTGCTATAGTTGCTATAGTTTACTATAGTTGTCATAATGGGAACAATTTTTTTAATATACCTTGTTTCATGGCACGACAACTGTCAGTAACTCCTTTATATCTGTACTGATAAATGGGTTCCCTCAATTTCTAAGAGGGGAAAACAGCAAAGAATTCTAGAGCAGATAGAGCAGGGCTGAAGTAGGTCACATATTACCCTATAAAGTTATACATCCAGCACAATAACATCCTTTAACACTCTGTAAGATAGACAGAAAAATGTATGTATATGTATATGAGGTACTAAATTACTTTTTCACCTCGGTCTTCACTGTTAAGGGCCCTAACCATGCTGCCCAAGTCACAGAAGGCAAAAACAGGGGCTGTGAGAATGAAGAGCTGCTCACTAAGGAGAAGATCAAGTTTGAGACTAAGGAACCTGAAGGTACACAAGTCCATGGGACCCAGTGAAATCCATCCACACATCCTGAGGGAACTGGCAGATGAAATTGCTAAGCCACTATCCATCATATTTGAGAAGTTGTGGCAGTCCAGTGAGGTTCCCACTGGCTGGAAAAGGGGAAACATAACCCCCATTTTTAAAAATGGAAAAAAGGAAGACCCAGGGAACTACAAGCCAGTCAGTCTTATCTCTCTGCCTGGCAAGATCATGGAGCAGATCTTCCTGGAAATCATGCTAATGTACATGGAAAATAAGGAGGTGATTGGTGACAGCCAGCATGACTTCACCAAGAGAAAATCGGGCCTGACAAACTTGGTGGCCTCCTACAACGGGGTAGACAAGAGGTCAGTAACAGACGTCATTTACCTGGACTTATGCAAACTATTTGACACTGTCCCACATGACATCCTGGTCTCTAAATTGGAAAGACATAGATTTGATGGATTTACCATTTGGTGGGTAAAGAACCGGCTGGAAGGCTGCACTAAAAGGGTAGCGGTCAACAGCTTGATGTCTAAGTGGTGTCAGGACTAGGACCTGAGCTGTTTAATATCTTGTCAGTGACATGGACAGTGGGACTGAGTGCACCCTCAGCAAGTTTGCCAACAATACCAAGTGGCGTGTGGTGTGTTCGATATGCTGGAGGGAAGTGATGCCATCCAGGCTTGAAAGGTGGGCCCGTGCAAAGCTCATAAGGTTCAAATAGACTAAGTGCAGGGTTCTGCACATGGGTCACAGCAATCCCAAGCACAAATACAGGCTGGATGGAGAATGGGTTGAGAGCATCCGTGAGGAGAAAGTGTTATCTCCTATGAAGACAGGCTGAGAGAGTTGGGGTTGTTCAGCCTGGAGAATAGAAAGCTCTGGGGAGACCTTGTAGCAGCCTTCCAGTACCTAAGAGGGTCCTACAGGAGAGATGGGGAGGGCCTCTTTTTAGGAGTGTGCTGATAAGATGAGAGCTAATGGTTTTAAGCTGAAAGAAGGTAGTTTTGGATTATATATTAGGAAGAAATTCTTTACTCTGAGGGTAGTGAGACACTGGAACAGGTTGCTCAGGCAAGTTGTGGATGCTCCATTCCTGGAAGTGTTAAAGGCTAGGTTGGATGGGGCTTTGAGTAACCTGGTGTAGTGGAAGGTGCCCTTGCCCATAGCAGTGGGGCTGGCTTGAAGTCTCTTCCAACTCTAACCATTCTATTATTCTATGACCAACTAGAGTTGGTCAGTAATTTGCTTAACCTGAAGTTTGACCACTAGTAACTCTACTCCCTGAAATGTTTTGTTGTTGTTGTTGTTGTTGTTGTTTTTTTTATTTTGTGCAAAAAAGAATTAATTTAAGATTATTTTCCTTATGTGTATTTGTTGAAGTAGTACTTGAGTAGTATTACTGGAAACTTTCTAGGTGCCCTGGAAACGTATATGCATGTTCAGAATGCAGTGTGGTGTCTAATTTCAGTTCACTAAATTGGTAACTTCAGAATCAAGAAGAACTATAATGTCAAGCTTATGCTGCAAATTATTGAAGATGTGCTAGTTACTACGGAATTATGTCAGTTCAAACCCAGCAAGACTCTGGATATTTGAAATACATCCAGCTGTCTTTCAACCGTGTGACCACCCAGGTTTAAAATATAAGTGGGTAGTGCAGGCAAATTCATTGCTGTTTGCTGATATGGCTCAGGAGGGGAAGTATCTGAGAGGTGCACAGGTTTGCATATTTAATAATTTTTTTTATATGGAAGTGATAAAACAAGAAAGGAAAGTATTTCAACTACAGAATCAGGCTAAAACAAAAAAAAAAAAACCACAAACTTTTCACGAAGAAACATTTAAAAAACTTTTCTAGAAGTACAGACATCCTTTTCCCAAATATTTCCAAAATCTACCATTTTCCTCAGATAATAGGCCTCACAGACTTACTTACCATCAGGAGCAACCACACAAAAGATACTTTATTCATTGATGTGGTCACCCCTTACTTTTGACACTATTTTTTAAAGTTTAGACCAGTAGGCTACTAAAAAGCCTTTGAATCATACAATATTTTGGTGGTTGGCGACAGTATGGAAATCTGTGGAATTCATGGCACTAGATGCTATCTACAGTATTTTTAAGGTATCAAAATCTAGGTTCTTTTTTTTTGCATCCACATAATGTTTTGCATTTTTTATCGTTCCTGTGATTTCTATTCTGTTGTAAAATCTTATCCTGGCAACGTGACTTCGGTTTTGGGATCAGATGTTTGATGTATATTGAAATGCTATTTTACAGCTTGTGCTCTGTGATTCATGATAATCCTTGCACTGAAACTGGTATGATTTGTATAAGGTTAACATAGCAGTAGATTGTTGAATAATGAAGTAGGATTTAATCTGCCTAACAGCTAATTAGATGAAAGATAAACAGGTTTAACAGCACTTCTTGATCTAATTTTTATGTTAATCCATGCATTGTTCAAAGCATACGCCAGTGATATGAAGTAGAAGGAATACTATTTCTCATTGATTCAGGTTTTAAATGAAATACAAGGCAACCCATTCTCAGCTATTATTGACTCTATATATATTGAGTGAGTATTTTTCATAGTCATTTGCCTACACACATTAGGCTTGTTTAGTATGTTTGAACTATACATTATCTTTAATTATTTGAAAAATATCACATATGCATTTTAAATTTGTGTATTCATAAGAAAAGCAAGATATAGAAGAAACATTATCCTAACTTGCATGTACTACCTAGGATAATATTAATTCTATTTTTTAAGTAAGTAATATTTTTGGTGAAGAAATGACAGTATTTCCAATTACTTACATTAAATCATTTTCAAATGACAAGGTTTAATAGTATTTCTTCTAGATCTGTTGAGAAAAGTTTAACTATAATGAATATCTTTTAATGAATATCTCTGTGTATTGTTGATTGACCTCTGCTATATCAACATATGCTCAGTTTGTTCTTCATTTTCCTCCCTCAGATATAGGACTAGTGATTAATATCTCTTGTTGTGTTACCTCAGTTGTTAATGAAAAACATTGGGTGTTCCCTTCAGTACACAGAGTGCAAAACCATACAAAAAAAAAAGCACAGGTGAACTCCTTATGAACACTTCTAATTGCTTAGGCACAGTGTTTGAAAATCTCAAGTAATTTGCCATTAAAATAATGAATAGCATAAACTGTAATTTTTCATAGTAATTAACTTGTGTCAGCACCATTATTTTTCATTAATTATAAATGAAAAAGAATGAAAGATCACCTGCAGGAACAGATGTGTGAAATTGTCTCTGAGGTTCTGTTGTAGCCTTTTTTTCTTCTTCCCTCCAACAAATTATATTAAGAATGGAATCCAGCCATGCAAGAATGCAGATGGTAGAGACTGTCCAGGAGAGACTGGGAAAAAAGACATTTAATACGCTTGTTGTCTGTGAAGTCTAATACTTTAATGAAAAAAGGAATTATTACTGCCAAAAAAAAAAGAAAACAGCAAAAATTCTGAAAGATTTTTTAGCTTACAGCTGTAAGAAGTTAGGAAAAACAATCTGACAGTAAAATTCATTGGTGTTTTTTCTGTTATGGTTTCGTGGTTTGGTTTGGGTTTGGTTTTAAATAGAAAAGTCTAATTGCATAGTTTTAAGCTTTAGGTCTCAGGTTAACTTAATTAAAGACTATTTTAGAAAATATTTCTTACCTTCTGAAATGATGTGGGATGGGGTTTTTTTTGGGTGGTGTTGGTTTTTATAAGAAGGTAAGTGGGGACAATGAAGGAAAAATAAAGTTGTGTAAATTTAGGCGTTTTTTCTATTGTTTCCATGTCCTTCCACAGATCTCTTATATTCACAGAATCCACAACTGAAAAAGTCAATTTTGGTTCCTATAGGGTTCCACTGAATTATGAATGAAGTTTTACAAAAGAACACATAAAATTCAGTCCTGTGAAGGACTTCACCAAAACTCCTTTGTCTACTATATTACTAAATTACTGTAGTAACACTACTGTACTGCACTAAACACTGATAATTATAAAATCTGTCCTTTCCTTATTAAAATAGAACAACAGAAACACTTAGGGTGGAAAGGACTTATGTAGATCACCTTGTCCAATTCCATTCACAAAGCAGAGCTAACTTCGAAATGAACCACGTTGTTCAGGGCCTCATGCAGTTGAATTTTGGATGTCTCCAAGGATTAAAATTGTGTATCTCTGGGAAACATATGCCAGTGCTTAACTTATACAAGTCATAGAAATGTGTCACAAAAACAACTAACTAATGTAGATAATGTTTGGAATAATTTTGCTAGTTTCACAACCTATTGCAAAGAAACCGATGTCTTTAAGTATTAGATTAATACATTGTAGGTGGTTATGTATTTTCTTACAATTTGTGAAGTGTTATAAAAAGGAATTAATTTTTATAGCAATATTTCAGACACCTAATGTACACTTTTAGCTAGAATGTACAACCTAAGGTTAAGTCACCATACAGTCTATTTTTAAAAATGCTAGAATTAATAAATGGAAACCTTTCAAGGCTGATAAATCAGTGCATGTATGCCCCTGTAACATTTGTGGATGTATGTGTGTTTCTGCATACACATATACAATGTATGTATGTTGAATCTATAGTCATTTACCTAAGGACAGAAAAGTTAGAGAATAAACCACCAGAATGTCTTTGTAGTCTGGTACCTTCTCTCTGAGAGGATTCAATAATGGATGCCTAAGCTAGAGCATAAAAGAGATAACTCCATGACATTGTCTTTCAGTCACATTCCCACTACAGCTTTTGAAAATTTGGCACAATGACTTATTGAGACAGAAAGTCTTAAAACTCTTTCAAAAGATTTTCAGCCTTACAGCACTAAAATTTAGTAGATTTAAAGTAACAAGTACAAAATAAACATAATACATAGATGACCGATTTTGTAATGTAGAGAACATTTGTTGTACACTATCTATTGTAACACAACCCATCAGTCACTGGTAGGATGCTTTTCTTACTTAAAATTTTATAAATTTATTTCACATATATTCCTTCTTTTGCACAATATTATCTCCATATTTAGCTTCTGTTCTTTTGTTTTTGCTCCAAGGGTTTTGAATTAAAAAGGGCAAAAAATGTTATTAGCGAGAATGCATGAACAATTCCTGAATATATGTTTGAAAATGGAGGCAAGACATGTCAGGGGATTTTCAGTAAAAGTGAATGCAATATTCAACATAAATTAACAACTCTCGTGGTTTGTCCTTCTCAGGGTCACTGCCCTTTTTTGGAGGAGCATGAATCTTACGAAACTTTTCATATAAGGTAAAATTCTTTAGTGGGAACTATTTCAAACATGTCTATAAATGAAAAATAACTGCTTATTTAAAACCCAGATAAGAAGAATTAATAAAGAAATAATACAAAGATTGAGTTAAAAAATGGCTATAAGGATAAAAATTGACATTAACATGTCATTATTTGTTTTCCCCATGTGGTATAATTAATGTTTTTACTTTCATAGTTTCAGTTTCCTACTGGTTAATATTTCCTTCCCTAGTAACATCCAACATGAGTATTCACCCTTGCTTCAGAGATGTGCCTTAATTCACTTAAGTTACTCTAATTCTCAGATATCTTTTGACAAGAAATACAATGTTTTTCATTTGCAAGTTGTTATCAACTTAAGACCATATAGCACTTTGCTGCAGAAAGCCAGGACACCGACTGTCTCTCTCAGAGGTAGTGGTTTGTTAGGGAGCACTGATGAGAAAGTTCTGGGTAGGCAGAAATTGGAGAAGAGGGAGCTCTTGGCCACCAGGAACTCTGTATCAGCTTCAGCTTATATGGACCTTTAAGATGATCTTAAAGGTCCCTTCCAACACAGGCGATTCTGTGATTCTGTGATTCTCAGGTATTTGCTGATGATCATTTCCCGTCCGGCTGAGAAACTTAGTAGAAACTCAAGTCTGAGCAACCATGAAATCCTTTTCTCAGTTCTTGAAGTGCTGTGTTAAAAGTGGCTATAGTGGAATAATTTGGTCTCAATCCATGCTTCCTCTTTACTATGAGAACAAAACCATTTTGTTCTCCCAAATCATTCTGCTCAGTAAAAAGAGGCTAGTGTTCTTCTTAACCTTTGACTATAAACATTTGAATCCCATTCTAGGAGACAGTGACCGCATATTTCCGTATGACAAGAGATAGAATATAGAGGAAAAAGAAACTTTTCCATGTATTAAGTACACTTTTAATGATCAAAGCAAGGAAAGGAAACTTCTACTGTCTAAGAATTAGTTGCCTGGCTTGCAACAGAATGGCTAACTTGAAAATTTAGAGGAAATGAAAACAAATATAGTTGTGCATATAATTATCTTAAATGTTCTATGACAGATCACTTGCAGAGAGGAATTGCTGCAGAAGGTCTTGTTGCTGTTTTTAATGTGATAAATGATTTCTGCACTTGAGGAGGGAAGTAAAAATACTAAACAGAAAGAACAGCTCTTTGTTATCAGTGTTTCGAGTACATATGGATAATGCAATGTTTTCCAGGTCAGTAGAAGATCTGTAATCACACTTAGAATATTGAATCATGTTTTAAGATTTCATCTTTTATAAAACAACAAAAAACTGAGAAACCAGAGATTAATTGGATCTTTTTGATCATATATGCCACGACATTTCTCAGTATTTTCTAGTTTGCCTACAGTTTTCTTTACTACTCTTTATTTTAGTTAGTCTTTGGTAAATAAACAACATATTTTTGCTTGTATATTTGTTTCTTACTACGAGTCCAGAGAAAACAAACATTTTTGGGGGTATGAGGAAGGAGAGTGGTTATATTCAACATTTTTCAATACCAGAATGATGGTGTGACTCTCATCTTAATGAAATATTTTTTCTGCATACATCCCCAGTATTCTGCTATATAATGCATTTTCTTTGAAAACAAGCAACATCACTGTAAAGTCATGTATACTTTAAATAAATTTGCTACAAGAAAACCATGATGGCACAGGGCATGTATTTCTATAATTGCTCAAGTCTCAAATGCAGCTGAGAGCAGACAAAGAAGGTTCACCTAGAGCAGGCTGGACAAGAATGCATCCAGGTGGATTTTGAACATCTCCACAAAAGGATACTCCACAGCCTCTTTGGGCAGCCTGTTCCAATACTCTGAACTCTGCAACACTAACCACAACCTTCTGAGCTTTGCCACTCAGCCAGTTCTCAATCCACCTCACTGTCCTCTCATCTAATCCACACTTCCTAAGCTTACCTATGAGAATTTTATGGGAGACAGTGTCAAAAGCTTTGCTGAAGTCAGGGTAGGCAACATGCACTGTTCTCCCCTCATCCACCCAGCTAGTCTTTTCATCATAAAAGGCTATCAGATTGGTGAAGCATGATTTCCCATTGATGAATTCATGCTCACCACTCCCAATGACCTTCTTTTCTTCTACATGTATAGAGATCACATCCAGGAACAGCTGTTCCATTATCCTTCCAGGGATGGAGGTGAGGTTGACTGGCCTGTAGTTTCCTGGATCTTCCTTCTTGCCCTTTTTGAAGACTGGCATGACATTAGTCTTTCTCCAGTCCTCAGGCACCTCTCCTGTTCTCCATGACTTTTCAAAGGTGATGGAGAGTGGCTTCACAATAACATCTGCCAGTTCCCTCAGCACTTGCGGGTGCATCTTATCAGGGCCCATGGATTTGTGGGTGTCAGGTTTGCTCTGACCTGATCCTCTATGATTGAGGGAGAGTCTTCCTTACTCCAGGCTCTCTCTCCTGCCTCTAGGATGTGGGGTTCCTGAGGGCCAACCTTAACAGTAAAGACTGAAGCAATGAAGGCATTCAGTAGCTCAACCTCCTCTGCATCCTCCATCACCAGGACACCTACCTCCTTTAGCAGTGGGCTCACATTTTCCCTAGTCTTTCTTTTACTGCTGATGTACTTGAAGGAGCCCTTCCTGTTGATCTTGACATCCCTTGCCAGGTTTAATTCCAAGCAGAGCTTAACTTCCTTGTTGCATTCCTGCATACTCTGACAGTGCTTCTATAATTCTGTCAGGTGGCCAGTCCTTTTTTCCACATTCTATAAGCTTCATTCATCCATCTGAGTTTTTCAGGAACTCCTTGCTTATCCATGCAGTTCTCCTGTCTCCTTTGCTTGACTTCTTGCTCCTAGGGATGCTAGGGATGCACTGATCTTGAGCTTGGAGGAAGCGGTGCGTAAATATTAAATAGCTCTCTTGTACCCCCCTTCATTTTAGAGCCTGAGCCTGTAGGATTCCTTGTAATAGGTCTTTGAGGAGCCCAAAGTCAGCTCTCCTGAATTTCAGGATTGTAATTCTACTTTTTACCCCACTTCTTCCACACACAGTCCTGAACTCCACCATCTCATGGTCCCTGCAGTCAAAGCTACCCCCGACCTTCACATCCCAAATTAGACCTTCTTTGTTTGTCATTACAAGGTCCAGCAGCACACCTCTCCTTGTTGATTCCTCTACAAACTGTGTCAAGAATTTATCATCAATACTCTGCAGAAATCTTTAGGATTGCATGTGCTGGGCTATGATGTCTTTCCAACAAATGTCAAGGTGGTTGAAGTCCCCCATGAGAACCAGGACCTGTCACTGTGAGGCTATTTCTAGCTGTTCATAGGAGGCCTCGTTGACTTCCTCCTGATCTGGTGGCCTGTAGTAAACACACACAACAGTGTCTCCCATATTAGCCTGCCCCTTAATTCTTACCCATAAGCTCTCAAAACATTCTTCATCCACCCCTAGGCAGAGCTCACTATATTCCAGTTGCTCTCTCACATGGAGAGCAACTCCACCACCACACCCTGATGGTCTGTCTTTCCTAAAAAGGATGTAGCCATCCATGACAGCATTCCAGTCATGTAAGATATTTCACCAAGTCTCTGTAACTGCAATGAGATCATGGCCCTACAGCCACACACAGATCCCTAGTTCTTCCAGTTTATTCCCCATGCAGCATGCATTGGTGTACAGCCATTTCAGAGAGGCAGTCAAGTGTGAGGGTTTCCCTGGAGGGGAGCAAGAGAATCCACCACAGCCATCCACACCTTTGAGATGGTGGACCTTCTGGATCTCATCTTAGCAGTCAGATAAGGAACATTTGTCACTGCTGTGGTTGGTGTGGTTTATTTCCCAGTTGGTTTGAGCACTGCCACCCTGGGCCCCACCACTCAATTCCTTCAGTTTAAAACCCACTTCATCAAGTTGGCCAGCCTCCTGTCAAAGATTCCTTTGACCTTCTAGACAGGTGGATGTCATCCCTCTCTATCAGGCCATAATCATCAAAGAATGTCCCATTGTCTTAAAAATCAAAATCTTCATGATGGCACCAACCATGTAGCCAGGAGTTGATATGCATTATCCACGTGTTTCTGGCTGCTCCCCTTGCTCTGACTGGTAAAATAGAGGAGAAGATGACTTGGACACCAATTTTTTTCACTTGCACTCCCAGGGCTTTATAGTCTTCCTTGATTCCTCCCAGGTTCCGCCTTGCAGTGTTCTTTATGCCCACATGAAAGAGTAACAGTGAGCAGTGGTCCATGATCTTGACAAGTTGTGGCACCTTGTCAGCAACATCTTGAACCTTAGATCCAGGAGACATCATACCTAATGTGATTTCCTGTCGGAATGGAAGACGGGGGCCTCAGAGCCCTTTAACATGGAGTCACCCGCATCTAGACCTTGTTATTTTTTTCCATGTTTACCAGTGCAGGTCCACCTGGCAGATTTTGCTTCTGATTGTCTGTAGCTGCTAAAGCTTCATATGCTGAAGCATAGTCCTGTTTTTGTGGATCACCAGCATCCAATGTGCCTAATTCTCAGTAGTATCTACTGGAGGAACACGTTTCTGAAACTACCTATCTCTGTCTCAGGTCCCCTAATACTATGCGACCTTTTAACCATTTCTTGCAACTCAGCCACGTGACATAATGGATCATTGACCTGTGCACACCATTTGCAAGTACTTACCTAGCTGCCAGAGGGAGGAGAAGAGTCTAGGCACTCACTGCAACCTATCCCCTGTACTGAAGTCTCCCTCCTTACCAGTTCTGTCCATGTGGAGTTGTTACACATACGAGGGCCTTTCTCTGTAGGAGTACTGGTTTTAGTTCTAAGATGAGTGCAAACCATTTTGTCAGAGATGTTGAGCACTATCGTGGGCTGTGGACCAAAAACTGCTGTGCCACGCCTTGCCCGCCGTTCTCCTGTTCACTAGCATTACCTAGGGCTGTTTAAATCTCCCGTGGTTGGTTCTGGCAATGCCCCCTTCACCACCTCAACCTCACCCATGAGAGCTGCCAGCTCTTGGTAAGGCTCTCTGCTCTTCCTCGGATTTCCCTGGCTCCAAGAACCCATCTGTAAATATTGTAGTTTACATCTGCTGAGAACCTGGATTCTCAATAGTTGCATACCCTTACTAATTCAGGAATGCATTGGAAAGAAGACAAACAATACTTCCTTATTCACAGTCAAGTTTTAATTTTCCTAAGTGTTTAGGTGGAAGATGGTTCTAGTATCATATACATAGTCCATGAATATAAGATCTAAACAGCAGCTTTGATCAAGACATTTAAAGAGGCTTTATAGTCCTCATATTGATGACAGTTGAATATTCCAATTCCCTTGTTTGAATTAATTTAATCCAAAGTCTATTTTCAATATATTAAAAGAAGCAGCAGTATGAAAAAGAGACAAATTCACACATGTTACTATGAGACATCCTCTGGTTTTGCAGTAGATGTCTAGCAATGTTTTTTTTTTTATCATTAAAACTTGTACCAAAACCTTTCTAATACAATCAAAGTAGAACAATAATATTGGTTACTGTCAACAGAGAATCCTTCTGCTTATAAAGCGGAATGTAAATTATAGCCACACGTATCAACTGTGGTTGTGAAGCATGGAGACATTACATGCTGCACCATGAGTTTTGATAATTGCTCTTACGTGAATAAGATTTGTCCTATTAACATGGTGTTAAGGGCTAAATTTAATTCAGTGTTTACAGTGCTGCAGAATGTTTGAAACCAGATAGAAAAGATGTATTCACTTTTTGTAAAAAATAATTATATTCTATTTGGGCAAATGACAGTCTTTATTCTTCTTCATTATAAAGCCCCAAAGTAGTCATATTGTATTATCTATAGCATGAGTAACATTTTCTCAAACCCAATTTTCCCATCCAGCCCACGCTCCTAATTGAAATATAACATTCTAGTGCCCTAACTTTTAATAAAAACAGCTTCCCTGGACAACCTGTTCCAGTGCTTCACCACAATTCAGTAAAGAATTTCTTCCTAATATCTAATCTAAATCTCCCCTCTTCCAATTTAAAACTGTTACCCCTTGTCCTGTCACTACACTTCCTGACAAAGAGTCTCTCTCTGTATTTCTTGTAGGCTCCCTTCAGATATTGGTAGGCTGTTATGAGGTCTCCCTGGAGTCTTCTCTTCTCCAGGCTGAACAATCCCAGCTGTTTCAGTCTGTCTTCACACGGGAAGTGCTCCATCCCTGAGATCCTCTTCCTGGCCCTCCACTGGACCCGTTCCAACATGTCCTTCCTGTGTTGAGGACTCCAAAGCTGGACACAGTACTCCAGGTGGGGTCTCATGAGTGCATAGTAGAAGGGTAGAATCACATCCCATGGCCTGCTGACCACTCTTCACTTGATGCAGCCCAGGATGCGGTTGGCTTTTTGGGATGCCAGTGCACATTGCCAGCTCATGATGAGCTTGTCATCCACCAACACATCCTGGGCTGCATCAAAAGATACATTGCTAACATGTCCAGAGAGGTGATTCTTCCGCTTTACTCTGTTCTGGTGAGACCTCATCTGGAATACTGTGTAGAGGTCTGGAGCCCTCAATATAGGAAAGACATGGACCTGATGGAGCAGGTCCAGAGGAGGGCCATGAGGATGATCAGGGGGTTGGAACACCTCTGCTACGAGGACAGGCTGAAGGAGTTGGGATTGTTCAGCCTGAAGAAGAGGAGGATCCGGGAAGACCTAATAGCAGCCTTCCAGTACCTGAAGGGGGCCTACAGGAAGGCTGGGGAGAGTGTCTTTACAAAGGCCTGTAGTGACAGGATGAGGGGAGCAGATTTAGATTGGAGATTAGGAGAGGGTTCTTTACTGTGAGGGTGGTGGAGCACTGGAACAGGTTGCCCGGGGAGGTGGTTGAGGACCCATCCATGGAGATATTCAAGCTGAGGCTTGATGAGCCCTGGGCAACTTGGTCTAGTTGGGGGTGTCCCTGCTGACTGCGGGGAGGCCGGACGAGATCACCTTTGGAGGTCCCTTCCGGCCTGGACAATTCTATGATTCTATGATTCTAACATGCCCAAGTCCTTCTCCTCAGAGTTGCTCTCCTGCCATTCTCTGCCCAGCCTGTATTTGTGCCTGGGATTACCACGTCCCAGGTGCAGGACCCTGCACTTGGCCTAGTTGAACTTCATGTGGTTTGCACGAGCCTGTAGAGTATGAAGGCACGGACCCCAATCCGTGATGCAATCAGGATTGTTTATTATAACAAACAGGCAGCTTATAGTACTAATGTATCTTCTTTCCACACCGACACGCCCCTGCAACCCCCAACTGCCAAGCGGGTGGAATTCCCATCATTCAGTAGGGTCATTAGGTACTGTTTATGAGTCGTTAGGACTTGATCACTGGCCTTCCCCTGACGGTGTTCCTGCTTCTTCTATTTCTTCTTCTGGTCTCTGCTTCTTCCACAATCCTGTTCACCAACACAAGCCCACCTCTCAAGCCTGTTCAGGTCCCTCTGCTTGGCAACCCTTCCCTCCAGTGTGTCGACCACGCCACTGAGCTTGGTGTCATTGGCAAACTTGTTGAGGGCGCACTCTATTCCATGGTCCATGTTTCCAACAAAGATGTTGAACAGCACTGGTCCCAGTACCAACCCCTGAGGAACACCACTCGTCACTGGCCACCAAATGGACATTGAACTATTGATCACAACCCTTCGAGTGTGGCCATCCAGCCAGTTCCTTATCTGCTGAGTGGTCTATCCATCGAACCCATGACTTTACAATTTTGAGACCAGGATGTCATGTGGGACAGTGTCAAACGCTTTGCATAAATCCAGGTCGATGACATCTGTTGCTCTGCCCTTGTCCACCAAGTCTGTGGTGGTATTGTAAAAGGCCACCACGTGCCTTAGCAGAGATTCCAGAAAGATCTGCTCCATGGTCTTGCCAGGCACAGAGGTGAGGCTGACTGGCCTATTGTTCCCTAGGTCTTCTTTTTTTCCTTTTTTTGAATAATGGGATGATGTTCCCTTTTCCAGTCAGCAGTTTATCTCATAGAAGGAACAGAAGGTAAAAAAAAAAAAAGACTAATATGACTTACTTAAATAAAAATAGTTACTGAACCTCAAAAGTATCCTAAAAACCCTACAATACCAAAGAGTATTTTCAAAGACCCTACAATATTCTAGTGTGATATGGGGCTGAGGGAAAATAAGATTCAATGCTTGAAAAAATTGCAGTGACAAAAACACTTGGAGTACCACTGGGTAATTAAATATCTGACTCATATCTGACACTAATGTGAGATTGGGAGAAAGAGAAGTAGTTTCCGTGGGCTATAAAAATAAAGATAATTGCAAAATGATATGAAATCAAACAAATTTCTCAGTGATTTTTTTTTAAATGTTTATAATCTTATGGCCAGATGGCATATAGAAGGTTGAGAAGACATTTCCGAACTTGAAAATCTAGAAAAAAATTCAAGATCAATGGAGCTATTACCAGTTCTAGGCAATTATTTATAGGCAACTATAGCCTACTAAGTAGATTATTGGCAGTTCAATATCCTTAAAATTTCAATATTAAAATTAAAAACATAAAAAGTGAAGAGAAATGGAACAAGTCCATTAAGAAGAAGTAGTAAATGCATTGAAATCCCAGTGATCTCACTAGGTAGTCTTACAGACATTGTGCTGAAAAAGATCAAGAACTGTCTATATCTCTTTGAAGGAAATTCCTATGCTGTTTGAATCAATCTTCCAAGCAATTCTTACAATCCCAAGAATCCCAGTTCAAAACATTCCTGCTGCCGACTCAGTGCTAGGAATATCTACGTGAACAACAAAATGAATAGTAATGAGGGAAAAATATGGGAAACTGTGCTACTAGCTATTTTTCTTGTGGGCTTGATCTCTGTCCTGCATGGGTGCAGGTGTGATTCACCAGTGAACTTCAAGCTGGATCAGCCAACAAGGAGGACGGGAGTCACACCCAGAAACAGTCAGTGTCTGAGCTGGTGACCAGACAAGGGATAATCCTGCATGGTTATTAGACAGACTTAAAATCATTGAGGGACCTGTGGACATCTCTGTGCATTTGAATAAAGACAGTGAAGGTGTGTATGTTTTTTCAGCAGGAAAAGTCAGTCGTTGCTGGCTTTAAAATGGAACAGGACTGGACCAAACTGCTTCCGCTTGGATTTTCCCAAGTGCTTGTGAAAGCACTGCTCTCTGCGGATTTGTGAGGGTGACTGTGTGCCCAGTGGCATCTTTGGGACAACTGCTCAGCCTCACACACCAGAGCAGCAGGAAGCACACTGAGAGGAGAAATCCCCCCCATCCTAGCATCCTTTGCAGTTGACTACTCTTAAGACTTGACTTGTCTGACTCTTGTAAGTGTGGATGTCACACTGAGTGCCTAACTGCATGATTTTACATATGGCTATATTGAGACACCCTTGAAATAACCTTTTTTTTTTTTAATTTTATTTTAAAGAAACTGAAGTTAAAGATAGACATTCAGATTATTTAGTACAAAAGATCTTCCTCAATTTTATGTAGAAGTCTGTCACCTTGTATGCCTGTAAACATAAGAAACAGCAGTAAGAAATTGTAGAGGAGCACTTGGAGATTATTTCAAGATTCCATAAGTAAAATCTCCATTAGTGGAATTCCTATTAATGATAATTGTTTCTGAGATCAATTAAACACCTTTTAATTCCTTCTAACACTCTTTCTCCAACTCTTTAAACACTCTGTGAAAATTACTGACTTCTGTTGACTTTAAATTATTCCACTTTAATTGTTCCTGTTCGAGAATCAGTCTAAGTTCTGATGTAGCAACAAAACTTTGTTATTATAACAACATGCACATACTTAACCCTATTCATAAAAAAAAAAAAAATGTGTTTTTTTCAGAATTCTATCTTCTATTGTATTCTTATTACTATTTTCTATACATTCTATTTGTTCTATTGCAGTTAGGTCATTTTAAATAGTTGATTGTCCATGTGATATACTTCCTTTACATTCTGACTGGTCAGAGTTGTGTTCAATAGTTTATGTTTCCATTTCAATTTTCCTCATTTTTGGATTAACTACATGTTTATTGCTATCATTATACATACCTGTCCATTTTTACTAATTATATTTTCTCATGCGAATTGAGTGTTCCCAAGCATCTCTAAAAACAGAGGTTTTTTACATTATTGTTTAACTACATTTTAAATTGCTCAAATCTCCTACATAAATGCTAAAATGAAAATGTGACTGACAGTCCTCAGCTGACTTCCATCATCTTTCGCAAGAGCCACCATGTTGGACTGCATCTGTTTTCTCTGTACAAATAATATAATTACTTGCCATCTGGGAAAATGAAGAAAGAATTAAAAATGTGTTAGAATTAAAACTAGGAAGAAAGACCTCATTCAAATGATTTAAAGAACAATTAGTAGATTAAAATTCAGTTAGAAATATGGAATAAAAGAAACCTTTATGTACTTTCAATACTTAGAGGAATGTTCTAAACCCTTTCTTAGATAGTCATCAGTTTTATCATTAAAGTCACCATTTTACCCTCTGGTGGGCTGGTCTCTCCACAACTAGAGACATCAAAATCTGAGCTGAACTCCTGACCACAGTGCTAAATTATATGTAATTTATTTAACAGTTACAGTGTAATTACTGTATCTTAATTTTAGCCATTGAATTCCACATGTAAGTTTTATAATAGCAAGATCAATTTTCAGTTAACTGGTTTCACTAGTAAGAGTATTGCTTGTGGAATATTAAAATACTATTTTAAAATGAGCATGGTAAAAAAGACTGTATTAGTTCACTTTAAATTAAAATAAGCAGATCTACTTAGATCCTGCAGAAATTTTTATAAGACACTAGGGAGAGAGGAATATAAAAGTGCCTGCTTAAAACTAAGAAAACTGGTTCAGAAGACTCATTGCAGTACAAGTGTGCACAAACATGTATGCGCATGTCTGCATCTGTATGTGATTTTCATTAAATAAGCTTGTTACTTCCTAAGGTCCTTTTTTCCAAAGAATAAATTTCCATGACAGCAACATATGGAAATGACAAGAACAAAATCACTTTTAACAAAGCTTGGATTACCTCAAGAAGCTCAACTTTGTGCTGAGAAGTTTTCTGCTCTTATACAAACCTACAGGAATGTTTAAAAAATTATTCTTTAGCGCCTCGGTAGCCTTCACAAGTTTCTGTATTGTAGAAAGAGGACACATTTTAATGAACTGGTCTTCAAAGCAGATAATGGGCTTTGGAGAGAACACTAATCAATCTGTGCATTTTGACTGTACACATTGCCAATGGAGTCTTTGTAACACCAGCTCTGTCCCTGTTAGAAAAAAAGGTAAAAAAAAATTTGGAATGTCAAATCTGAGTAACCAGTACAGATTCATTATCTAGTACTGCAGTTTTCCCTTCCAGGGTAGGGAACCAATTTATTTTTACTAAAGTTAAACTCAGAAGTTTGATACCTACATGAACTAAGCAATTGACAGAAGCAATTAGAGGGAAAGTTGTACAGGCCACAACAATCTAAAAATCAGAGAACAGAGAAAGGAACTGTGCAGAAGGAAAGAAGAAAAGAGAAGGCAAAAATGAGCAAAATAATGAGGCCATGAAGAACTCAAAGATGGGGATTCAGTCCTAGAGAGAGAAACATTTCTATGCAGACAAAAGCATAGCCTCTATTATCAATTGCCTATAGTTAAAATTGCAGAAACATATGGACCACACCTCAAATTGTCCTTCTGGAACATCTGCTGCAGATGGTCCACTCAGTAGTCTCTCAATAGGCTTCTGAAGATGAGCCAAGACCAGGGTAGAAAATTCCAACATGCAGTTAGTTCCCCACTGCCAGTGAAGCCACGCATATAGATGCATGGTTTCATGCATCCAGGTGCATAGAGCATCCAGAACTAGGCTTTTGTCCTGCAAATATTGTTTAAATATGCTTTGTTTTAGCATTTTTTAACAATTACATTGCTAATAAAGGGAAACTATTTTAGTATTAGTTTCTCTCAGTTGGATTTTTGAGTGAAGCCACTAATGTGATTTATGAGCCCACATTAAATTTTTCTCCTACTCAAGGTAAGGAAAAATGTGATTTAACTTGGTGCCTTTTTGGGGAAAAAAAAAGACCAGCAAATAAGTAATTGAGTGGAAAAATCTGTAAAATCTGTTCAACAACAGCCTTAATTGTTAATTCAGCATCAGACTTTATTTGGAACAAAAAGCCACAAGATTGGCAAAATATAAAAACGCTTATGTCGTAGTTCACAGAGTTAAGTATTACTTAGTATGAGAGAAATCTAGAAATGTGGTGCTTAGTGGCTGAATGAGGCTAGACTTTTCTCTAGAGAAGCTTAAAAGTAACCCTTTTCTCTCACTTTGGCTAGTTGTCAAATTGCATGGGAAAATGTTAATTCTATTACCTTTCAAAAAGCAGGGAAAATTCCCAAAACTCACAGGAGAGAAGATGGCAGAAAGTAAAAACCCCAAGAGGTATGAAGAATTCATAGGGAGAGAAAACCCAGTGTTTTTTTTTTTTTTTTTTTTTTTTTTTGTTAAGATCAAAAGTAGGCTAATAGCAGCCACCACTATTTTAGCATTTTGTGGTTAGACTTGTGTAAATCAACAGATATTGCATAAAATAGCACTGTGTCAGATCAACACCAGTGTAGTTTCAGATTTTGTAGGTATCAAGCAATACTAGCATTTTGCCACTACAATAAGGGGTTTGTAAAAAGGAGCTATGCAAAGGTATGCCAAGTGGTAGGTAGATTGTGGTTCCTGAACTTGCAGATGCTTTGGTACACAAATTAACTGTTTCTTTCCTGTCAGCAAGCTGTTAATTTTGAAATACCAGACTCTAGAGTTATTTCATTGCTGTCCACTTTCACCAGGAGTCACTCATTCTCAAGTAATCCCTGATATCTACCCAAGTAAAAGAAGTCCTTCTCTGTCTGTTTCCTATCTATCTAACCTTCAAAATCCCCTCTGAAAACTATTCCATTGCTTTAGATAATCAATATGTAATTTAACAGAAATATGAAGCTCGGGCAGCACAAGATTTAATTGAATTAAATTCTGCAAGGGCACTACCTCATTTTTCAAACCTCTTTTTTGTAGCTGGAACAGAAATTCCCATCAGTTACAGCGGAGTGCTACAAATTACAGACCTCATAACAAAGAAGTCATGGTAGCATTGTTTTTGCAGAGAACACAGGAACCTTGATTGTAGTGGGCATTGCCTACAATACAAACAAGTTTCTTCTATACTCATGACCAGCACTTCAGCTGAAGAAAAATGTTAAGTGGTGTTTGCATCCTTGACACAATATGCAGTGATATGAAGATAAGCTTCTCCGTGTGTGAGTATAAAAAGAGAATTAAAATTAAATAACATTTTTTAAAAGTGGAGATGCAGCAAGCTACCTGCACATTAAAGACTACTATCAGTTTAACTTAAGAGGAAAGAAACTACATGCGTTCCACAGCTTTAATAGAGTAAGCCTGTTTCAAAACCCTTTTATTCTCTCTTTCTGTGGTGTCTGTAAGGCACCTGTCACCTTGGAATTTAGTCCCCTAATTTAGGCAGATGTAATTTAGGTGAGCACTGTCCTAATTAGGTGAGCACCTAATTTAGGTGAGGTCTGTCCTAGTTATTGGATGCACTACCGTCCTCTGCCAATTAGTGTAAAACAGTAGTGTTTATTCACGACACATGGAAAAATCCCAACTCCAATCAAATCAATAAAATTTTCCATTAAGTTGGAAAGGGGTGAAGATTCTAAAGCAAAGGAAATGATGAAGATATAAATGAATAAGGGATTATTTGTAACATAGCAGAATATACCAGACATGATGGCTTTGTCTCCTTTTTCTGTGTAAAAGGACTGTGGTGACACAAAGGAACTCTTGCATGCTTGTGGCTGGGCAGAAGGTTACCACAGCATATGTACCCGAGGAAAACCACCATCTCCTTCACAATCCAGGCACAGATGAAAGAGGTATAATTGCAGCCACAGGGAGTGGGAGGATGAGCTGTGACTCATAGCTTTCCATAGCTGCCAGGCCCTGATCCCACAGGCTTCCCACTCCTGAAGCTTGCTGGCAGTCAATCAGAGAGGAACAGACCCATCTAGCAAAACACCAGCATGAACAGCTAGGGGACCAGGTGACCAGCATACACCGTTTACAGCAGTAACCTAACCTTATCTAAATGACATCTGGAGCAATTTTTTTCCTGAATCAATGAAATTTGGAGGGCAGATGATTGCACATAATGCCTGCAGCCGTTCCCCTGACTGTCCATGGGCACTGTTTGGCTGGTATGTACCATCACTCATGGACCAACATCCTATCCCAGCCTTGTTTCATTCCCATCCCCACAGAGGTGCCTGATGCCCTGGGGTGCAACTGCCCTGTCTGACCCCAGCTAGTCTTGCTCCCCAGTGCCCATAAGGCTTCTGCCTGGAGGACCATAACTCACAGTAATTCCATTATTCAGTGATTAGACAGTAAAATAGAAAAAAAGAAAAATGTATAATATTTTCCTGATTGTGAAAAGGCAACACTCTCCTATGCTCTAAAGAAAAAAATATCTTCAAAAAGAACCATTAAAAAATGTGAATGGAACACGGGTATTTCACAGTCTTTACTACTTGTGTGGCAGTAGCAAGATCTTAAGAGAGTTTCTGCCTCTTCATTTTGTGCTAGGAACAAATTTAAACAGCTGTGGAAACGTGTATTTCTTTCTCAGTCACCACCTAAGCTATGAACACAGCCCAGAGACTTCCTCCTAAACTTACAATTTCATAGGTGAGCATGGCATTCAGATTTCTATAATTGCAACATTATACAGTGTTCTGCTACAGCTCCTGATAACTTTGTTCTAAGGCATGAGGTATAATTACTCCCTAACAGGTTTCTCAAAGTGAAACTGTAATAACAATTTGGGGATCTTTTGTTTGGCTTGGTTTTGGATTTTTTTTTCATGGATCTCTTTTCAAGAAGACATCATGTGATAGAAAAAACCTCTTTCTATATTTCATTACTCTCTGGTGCTCTGTGACATCCTCAAAAATCTCTTACAGAAAGATAACTACAGACACAAGGGCTATTTACCTTTTTTTTTCTTTTTTTTTTTTTTTTTTTTTTGTAATATCTCAATCAAAACCAAAGATGATAATGCAGACTTCTGTGATCTGTGGGTTTTAACTTTGCTCTAAGATAAACTTCAGGCAGACCACACACAGTAGTGTGTTCCCTACATCCAACTTATCTGTGAGCATTCTAACTCATGGCACAGATGCTGTTATGTATAACATTTGCTCAAAGCTGCACCAAATATGAAATAAGTAGCAGTTGGGCAAAGGAACATATAAATAGGTTTAAGATACAAACAGGAATTTCAGATGCTATATGTAACACTGAATTCAAACAATCAAAGCTAACACTACTAGCTTCCTGAAACTGATTTGAGTCAAGGTTCTCCTAACTATAGTGGTTTTTTATTCAATTACAGATTATAATGTTAGGTGGTGAATATATAAAGCTGCAATAACAGATACTGTATTTCCTTTAACTTCTGTAATAAAAGCAGCTAATCAAACCACTAAGGCTGGAGTCAAATGTTTGCTAATAATTTGATTCTCTTTTGTGAATTATTGGCCTTATGCCTTGTATTTATTTGTTTTCATACTCAGTTTTCTTATTTAATTTTCAGTATGCTGAGAACCAGCAACTTCATTTACAGAACTCAATCCCTTATGTTGCTCAATATTTGTTTTACCTAGTGCGTACTTGGTATTACAAATACCATGGTGATGTAATATGTGAAGCAACCATTTTTATAATTACAAATTATAAGCAATGGCATTTTTCAGAGAGGGTCACACTGAAAATTAGAATATAAAATATACTTTCAAAGTTTTAATTGGAACTGACACTTAATCATGTGTAGAATAGATATGGGAAATTACCAAGTAACTTGACAAGTGAAGACGACAAGTAATTTAATACTTCATGTTTCAGATTTCAGATGCTTCAAATTCACCAAGCATCTTATAACTAAGAAAAAAGTTCCAGTATAATAGAAGCATAGAATGGTTTGGGTTGGAAGAGACCTTAAAGATGATCTAGTTCCAAAGACCTTGCCATGGACAGGGGTACCTTCCACTAGACCAGGTTACTCAAAGTCCATTCAGCCTGGTCTGGAACACTTCCAGAGTGAAGGGATCCAAAATTTTGGGAAACCTCTTTCAGTGCCTCACTCTCACAGTTAAGAATTTCTTCCTAATATCTAATCTCAATCAACCTTAATTCAATTTAAAACTACTACCCCTTGTCCTATCACTACACTCCCTCATAAAGAGTCTCTCCCCATCTTTTCTGTAGGCTCTCTTTAGGTACTGGAAGGATGTTATAAGGTCTCCCTGAAGCCTTCTCTTCTCCAGGCTGAACAAACCCAACTCTCTTAGCTTGCCTTCTTAGGAGAGGTGCTGCAGCCCTCTGATCATCTTCATGACCCTCCTCTGGATTCAATCCTATGGGTCCATGTCCTTCTTATGTTGGGGGACCACAGGGCTGGATGCAGTACTTAAAGTACAGTCTCACTAAAGCAGAGTAGAGGGGCAGAAACCTCCTTTGACCTTCTGGCCACACTGCTTTTGGTGCAGCCCAGGATATGGTTGGCTTTCTGGGCTACAAGCACACATTGCTGGATCATGTTGAGCTTCCCATCCACCAACATCCCCAAGTCCTTCTCCTCAGGACTGCTCTCAATCCATCAATCCCCCCAGCCTGTGTTTGTGCTTGAGATTGCCCTGACCTGTTGCAGGACCTTGCACTTGGCCAGGGTTTCATGGCGTATGCATCAGCCCACCTCTCAAGCCTGTCCTGGTCCCTCTGGATGGTATCCCTTACCTCCAGTGCGTCAACCGCACAATGCAGCTTGGTATCATCAGAAAACTTGCTGAGGGTGCACTCAGTCTCACTCTCCATGTTGCTGACAAAGATATTAAACAGCACCGGTCCCAGCTATTGAGCCCTGAGGAACACATCTTGTTACTGGTCACCAGTTGGACATTGAGCCATTGACTGCAACTCTTTGAGTGTAGCCATACACCAAGTTCCTTATCCACTGAGTGATCCAACCATCAAACCCATGCATCTCCAATTTAGAGACCAGAATGTCATGTGGGACAGTGTCAAACTCTGCATAAGCCCAGGTAGATATTGTCAGTGGCTCTTCCCTTATCCACCGATGCTGTAATGTCATCATAGACGGCCATCAAAATTTTCAGGCACAATTTGCCTTCAGTGAAACCTTGTTGGCTGTCATCAATCACCTCCTTATTTTCCATGTGCCTTAGTATGGTTTCCAGGAAGATCTGCTCCATGATCTTGCCAGGCAGAGAGATGAGACTGACTGGCTTGTAGTTCCCTGGGTCTTCCTTTTTTCCATTTTTAAAAATGGGGGTTATGTTTCCCCTTTTCCAGCCAGTGGGAACCTCACTGGACTGCCACAACTTCTCAAATATGATGGATAGTGGCTTAGCAACTTCATCTGCCAGTTCCCTCAGGATGCGTGGATGGATTTCACTGGGTCCCATGGACTTGTGTACCTTCAGGTTCCTTAGTCTAAGGTCCTGAAGTTCCTGATCTTCGCTTAAAGTGGTTAGTTCTTCATTCTCACATTGCTTGCCTTTGCTTTCTGCAACTTGGGTAGTGTGGCTAGAGCCCTTGACAGTGAAGACTGAGGCAAAAAGATCTTTGAGCACCTCAGCCTTTCCCATATCCTGGGTAATCAGGTCTTCCATTTCCTGCCAGAGAGGGCCCATATTTTCCCTAGTCTTTATTTTATCACTGATATACCTGTAGAAGTTTTTCGTGTTGAATTTGATTCCTCCACCTATCAGGGCTTTAACTTTCCTAACCTGATCCTTGGCCACTTGGACAAATTTTCTGTATTCTTCCCAGGCTACCAGTCCTTGCTTCCACCTTGTGAGGTTTCCCTTTTCTGTTTGAGTTTCTCTGGAAGCAACTTGTTAATCCATGCAGGGTGGTTTTGCCTGACTTCCTCTTTTTTGACATGCTTTTGGGCCCCTCACTGCAAGAAGGACATTGAAGTGCTAGAGCGTGTCCAGAGGAGAAACACCAAGCTGGTGAGGGGTCTAGAGAACAAGTCATACAAGGAGAAGCTGAGGGAACTGTGCATGTTTAGTTTGGAGAAGAGGAGGCCGAGGGAAGACCTCATTGCCCTCTACAACTACCTGAAAGGAGGTTGCAGAGAGGTGGGTGTTGGCCTCTTCTCCCAAGTGAATAATGACAGGACCAGAGGGAATGGTCTGAAGTTGCGGCAGGGGAGGTTTAGATTAGATATTAGGAAGAATTACTTTACTGAGAGGGTGGTCAGGCACTGGAACAGCCTGCCCAGGGACGTGGTGGAGTTGCCATTCCTGGAGGTATTTAAGAAACATGTAAACATGGCACTGCAGGGCCTGGTCTAGTGTCCAAGATTGTTGGTTTGTGTCTGTCTGTGGCTGGTTTTTGTTTTGGTCTTTTTTTTTGTGGTTGGACTCAATGATTTCAAAGGTCCCTTCCAGCCATTAAGATTCTGTGATTCTGTGATTTTTCCTGAGCTTGGAGGGGTCAAGCATATTAAGCAGCTTTTTTGGACCCCTCTTCCTTCCAAGGCTTTATCCCTTGGTAGTCTGCCAAGCACATCCCTGAAGAGGCCAAAGTCTGCTCTCCTGAAGTCCAGGATAGTGAGCTTATGGTGCACCCTCCTTGCTGCCCTAAGGATCTGGAAGTCCACCATCTCATGGTCACTGCAACCAACTCTGCCCCTGAGCTTCAGATTCCCCACCAACCCCTCCTTCTTGGTTAGAACAAGGTCTGACATGGCACCTCTCCTTGTTGTCTCCTCTGTCACTTGGAGAAGGAAGTTATCATTGTCGCCTTCCAGGGACCTCCTTGATTATTCATGTCCTGCTATGTTCTCCTTCCAACATTTATCAGGGTGGCTGAAGTCCCCTGTGAGACCCAGGGCTTGTGAATGTGAGGCTGCTCCTATCTGTCTATAGAGGGCATCACCTGCTTGGTCTTCCTGGTTGGGTGGCCTGTAGCAAACCTCCACTGTAATGTCACTTGTCTCTGCTCTACATTTAATCTTGACCCACAAGCTCTCTATTGGCTCCTCATCCATCCCCAGGCAGATGTTCACGCACTCCAGCTCGTCATTGACGTAGATGGTAAAACCCCCCTCATGTCCTCTGCCTGTCTTTCTTAACAACTTGTATCCTTCCATTCCAACACTCCAGTCATAAAGGCCATCCCACCATTTCTTTGCCATGGAGCCAGCCCACCGTATGCTCAACTCAAAACATAAGTATAGTCCGTGGTTTCTAAAAAGCAACAAAGGAGTTTTGAAAAAGCAGAACAGATTTTGTATCAAATATGCTACCAGTCCAGATGTACTACAATGTTTTTTTGTGTCCCTATGTCCAGATATCATTTTTATCAGAGGTCTCATTGACAAGGAAAAGTGAGGGCCAATGCTGAGCCACACAGAACATTAACTGCATCTGTGGATGAATTAAAGAAAGAATCATTGTAAGACTGAACATATAATATGGAACAGAAAATTAAAATAGGTGCGTGGTACTATATGTGCACAACTGGCAAAGTACTTGTGGTTAAAGGATTTTTAAAGCCATGAGCCTTTTTTTAAAATAAACTTAGCAGAACATTTTGATTAGTGGAAAATCCATTACTTATATGACAAGGGAACAATTGACTTTCCAACACAGCTGCTGTGGCCATGCTACATCTATTTGTATAACATAACTGCACTAGCAATGTTATAAATCTTTGTAATAATCTTCTCCAAAACTTTCCACTCTGCAGTTATCTAAGGAGCATTAAACTAAACACCACAAGATTTACAGATTAGACTGGTTGGCCAGTTTCAATAAACTGGTCATGAGGTGCTGTTAATAAGCAGTATCTGAAGAACTTCCACTTAAAACAACAAATCAGTGGTTACAGTCAGAGTTGTTAAATGCTCAGGTGAGTATACATCAAAAAAAAAAGTGAAATCAAGGCAGTTAAATAAAAAAAACAACAACTAAAAAAACCCCAAAAAACCCAAGAAAAAGCTAATGGCCTTCATACTAAAGACACTAATGAATTTATCTGAGTTTCATATGAAAAATTTGGCAGAGTTATTCAAGCAAGATGTGACTAAGAAGTAATCAATACAGTTACTTACATTGCATGGAAGACTGTTAGACTATCAATTCCACTGAGAACAACTCTGCAATAGTACAAAAGCAGTGCCAATATGGTAAGGAATTATAAGTCCATTTGGTTACAATGGTATCATTTAGTGTATTCACACTGCTTGAGAAAGGTTATAAATGTTATCCCTCAGTGACTACTGCTGGAGGAGAGTAAGGAAGTTAACGCCAGTACATATCATTAAACCTGTGCTATTTTTGATTCAGACCTAATCATATGCATAGTCCAAGGACATTTGAGCATCATTACAACTCCTGTTGAAGTCAATGGGTAAAGTACACAGCTGCCATAGCCTCTTTGATTGGAGTTATTCCATGGAATGAATGGAATCAACAGGCATATTTGGGAGCAGAATGGGGTTCTATCAACACACTAATATAATTCTTTTCCCTGGTGAGTGAGTTCACTGCAGTTACAGAGGCATCAAAAGTCCTTCATCAAATACATCTAAAATGTAGTTGAAGTAAAATCAAAACTAATCCTGTGATTTATGAATCTGCACAATTATATACTCTTAGGGTGATTCAGTTGTTTAAACACAAGGGATTAATACCATTTGAGATTCCTAACGGTATCCTGGGTAGATGTCAGGATATACAAAAATTGTAGATGTCCGATATTTGAGAATGTCTGGCTGTATATGTTTCAGCAACAGAGAACCACTCAAAGAGTTTTAAGGGAACAGTTGAAAAGTGAGAAGCTGTGCATTTTCATAAATAGTGCATTCTGAGGTCAGTAGAGATAAACAGGCCTGTTAACATCTGATGATGGTGTGAAAGGAAGAAGGGGCAATAGTTGGTATTGTAGAATTATCTCCAAATGCCTCTTGTCTAAATGTGATTTACCTACATATATTGGTTGGCTCCTATGAAAATATTGCTCACAATTTTCTTTTTAAGTCTTCAAGAATCATTTAATGATGAAATAGGGGAACAGCCTAAACTGGAAAATGTTACTTACAATTTTAATCAAAGGGCTCTGATTTACTTAGCCAGCTATACATGAGCTTCTTGAAAAATTAAGTTGCCAGGTATGTAAAATCTGTTCAGATTTCTTGATGTTCTGAGAGCTGTTGTTATTTAAAAGCAGACAGGATTTTATAAAATACAGTGATTTGAGAACATTTATTCAAAAGAAAACACAGTAAGGTTATGGTTGAGATTTTACCCAAATTATACTTTACTCCAGAGCTGGTTCATTTACCTCTACTCAAAGATTAGTAACTTTCCTCTTTCACCAGTAACAAAGTAACAGTTTTTGCAAGGAATGCCTTATAGGCTAAATAGATCCGATTACCAATTCTTAGCTGAAAGAGTACCAAGAGACTGTCATGTAAATATATATATTAGTACTTGAAATATTTATTCTTAGAATTTCTTCCTGCCAACCACCTAACTTCGTAATTTCTGTTACTTCCTGCACTGAAAATGGCATAGATCATGGTTGCCAAAATGCTTAGTCAGACATCTACTGATCAAAGTGCATTTGATATGTGACCAAAATGTAGAGGTCCTAAGCAAAAATTAATTAATAAATGACAGTTCAACGTACAATTTCCTATACATTTACAAAATAAAAATAACTCCAAACCAACAGATCTATTAGTTGAATCCATACAGCCAGGAAGTTCAGCTATTATTAACTGACCTGTGTGCCCTAGGTACTGTAAATACAACAACAGCATTGGGGGGCAGATAAAATATTGGTGGTTTTTGCTTGCCAAAGAATATTCGTTTGTGGCTTTTTCACACAGCCTGAAAAATGTCTACTTCAATGTAGACCTCAAGTTCAATATACTTTTAGTATGATCATTTAACCACTTATGTGAAATAGAAATCTCAGAGAAGCCTCACTTTTGCCAATTATTTTGAATTGTTTCAAAGATATAAACTTACAATTTTTCAGTAAGATGCCTGGAATGCGAATCTTTAGAAAGAGTCAAGTAGTTCATTGTTAATTGAGAATTTATAGGCCACTTATGGAATAAAGTAGATAATGATTTGCAATAATTGTAGTATGATCTAAAATTTTTGGAGATAGGTTTAAAACTTCTGGCATTTAAAACATTGTTTATCCTAGCAAATAATGCATGACACAACAATCTCAAATGAGAGATCTGAAGTACCACTCATATGAATGTTAATCTATTAATGTCTGTATAAAACTTAGCCCATGAGATAAAAATATTACATTTCCCACTGCATGTTTCTTAAAGTGGAAAAGGTTTTATATGGTCTCCTCAAACAACCTTAAAAGTCATCCATGTGAAGCTGCTGAGACACAACCATGTACCTATAGAATAAGCAGATGAAAGATCACCCAAGAAGGGGTTGCTTTGCCTAAGCAACCTCAACAAAGATGATGTTGTTATCCTTATATTATAATGACTTTATTCAGAACCAGCAAGATGAATAATCATTCTACTTAGCCACATTATATTTGGGGAAAAAAGGGAACAAGATCTAATTAGACCAAATTAACCAGCATTTAATATTAATGCATGCATTTTTGAAGCCAGTACACAATACAGGGTCTCCCTGAAAAGCTCACTTTTTTTCTGTGTGAACTCCCATACCAGAAAAACTACCAACTCTGAAGTGTGATCCCTCTCTTCAATACATAACCATCTTATTTTTTCTGTCAGAACAGCCAGGAAATGAAAATGAAAATGAATAATGACTGATAATGAAATCAGTCAGTCACTGAGGCGATCAGCTCCAGAGCCAGCCCAGTAGGGAAGTCTCAGGGCACCAGAGAGACCAGCCAGGAGTCAGCAGCTCTCGCGGGAGATGCTGATGAAGCCTGGGCACTGCCAGAGCAAGCATGACCACCCCTCTATACCTATATGCAAAGCAACCCCGGGAGCATGAATGCCCAGCAGTGCTGCCAACAGAGTGGGAAAACAGGGCATGGGGCATCAGGCAGGACCTGGCACAGCAGTTCATGTGGTAGTTTGTGCTGCAGTTCCCACAGGAGGGTAATTGTCACCCTACCAGCTCAAAAGGACAGTTCAGTTGGTCATCACCCTCCCAGAAGGAGCTTAGCTATGGTATCCACCCAGAAGAAAGCTATGTCCTCTGCATTCAGCCGAACAGATGTGGCAATTTAGACAAAGCTCCCACAAAAATGTACAGCCATCCAGGCCTCAGGCTGCATGGCATACCAGAGCCTTTCACCAGTAATGAAAGGCAGTAGCAAGAACAGGTCTGTGAGATGTGACCAAGCAGACAATGTGATAAGCCTAGTGGCAGAGCTAAAAGAGGAAGTAGAAAGGTTAAGGAGCATCAGGGAGTCTGAGAAAGGGATAGACTGGTGGAACCATGTCTGCCCTCCCTGAGACAGAAAGAGGAACATCCACCGGAAAAAAAAACCAAACAAAAACAACAACAAGATCAAGGGGATCTTGTATCCTCCTCCTATCAGGCAGAAGGAAGCAACTTAAAGGAAAGGAGTGAAGGCAGGAAAACCTGCTCCTTGCCTACCTTGCCTTCTCAGGTACCCCTATACAACGGTTATGAGGTTCCGGATGTGGAAGGTCAGTCAACTGATGATGTGGATGATGGTCCAGCTACACCAGATGTGTTACCAAGGTCAGAAAGGCCTGCCCCATATATCATGGTAGAGTTCTTGATTTTCAGAAAAGCAAGGAGGGAAGCCACCCAGACTGCCACTATGGGGTTTTGGAGGGCAGACTTCGGTCTTTTCAAGAGCCTGCTTGACTGATTCCCTTGGGAGGCAGTCCTGAAGGGCAAAGTAGTCCAAGAAGGCTGAATATTTTTCAAAGAGGAACTCCTAAAAGCACAGCAACAGGCTGTCTCTGTGTGCTTAAAGTGAACAGCTGGAGAAAAAGACCAGCTTGCCTGAACAAAGAGATATGTTCACAACTCAGGGAAAAAAAGGAGAGTTTATGGTCTTTGGAAAAAAAGGCAGGCCACTCAGGAAGATTGCAAAGGTGTTGTAAGGCTATGAAGGGAAAAGATTAGAATGGCCCAACTGGAACTTAACCTAGCCTTGGATGTTAAGAACAATGAAAAGAATTTCTATAAATGTATTAACAACAAGAGGAGGACTCGGGAGAATGTCCATCCTCTATTGGATGCAGGAGGTAAGATAGTGATGAAGGATGAAGAGAAGGCTGAGTACTTAATGCCTTCTTTGCTTCAGTCTTTAGTAGTAGAGTAAGTTCCCTGAGTACCCAGACCCCTGAGCTAGCAGATAGGGGTGGGAAGCAGAATGAAACCCCCGTAATACAACAGGAGGTGGTGAGGGACCTGCTCCAACACCTGGATATAACAAGTCTATGGGACCAGATGGGATCAACCTGAGGGTATTGAGGGAGCTGGCAGAAGTGCACATGCAGCCACTTCCCATCACTTACCAGCAGTCCTGGCAAACTGGGGAGGTCCCAGCTGACTGGTGTCTAGCAAATGTGACGTCCATCCACAAGAAGGGCCGGCAGGATGATCTAGGGGACTACAGGCCTGTCAGTCTGACCTCAGTGCCCGGGAAGGTCATGGAAGAGATCATCCCGAGTGTCCTTATGCAGTGCATGAAGGACATCCAGGTGATCAGCCAGCACGGGTTCATGAAAGACAGGTCCTGCTTGAGAAACCTGATCTCCTTCTGTGACAAAGTGCATTATTTGGTGGATGAGGGAAAGGCTGCGGATGTCGTTTACCTGGACTTTAGTAAGGTCTTTGATACGGTTTCCCACAGTATCCTCCTAGAGAAACTGTCTGCCTGTGGCTTGGATGGGACTACTCTCCACTGGGTTAAAAACTGGCTGGAGGGCTGGGCCCAAAGAGTGGTGGTGAATGGAGTTAAATCCAGTTGGTGGCCAGTAATGAGTGGTGTCCCCCAGCGCTCGATATTGGGGCCACTTCTCTTTAACACCTTTATCAATGATCTGGACAAGGGGATTGAGTGCACCCTTGATATGTTCACAGATGACACTAAGTTGGGTGGGAGTGTCAAGCTGCGGGAGGCTAGAAAGGCTTTGCAGAGGGATCTGGACAGGCTGGATGGATGGGTCGAGGCCAGTGGGATGAGGTTTAACAAGGCCAAGTGCCGGGTCCGGCACTTAGGTCACAACAACCTCATGTAGTGATACAAGCTTGGGGCAGAGTGGCTGGAGAGCTGCCTGGCAGAAAAGGATCTGGGGGAGTTGGTTGACTGTCGGCTGAACATGAGCCAGCAGTGTGCCCAGGTGGCCAAGAAGGCCATCAGCATCCTGGCCTGGATCAGGAACAGGGTGGTGAGTAGGTCTTGGGAGGTGATTGTCCCCCTGTACTCGGCACTGGTGAGACTGCACCTTGAGTACTGTGTCCAGTTTTGGGCCTCTTCCCACAAAAAAAGACATTGAGGTTCTGGAGCAGGTCTACAGAAGGGCAAGAAAGCTGGTGAGGGGTCTGGAGAATAAGTCTTATGAGGAGAGGCTGAGGGAGCTGGGGTTGTTCAGCCTAGAGAAAAGGAGGCTGAGGGGAGAGCTTATTGCTCTTGACAACTACCTGAAAGGAGGTTGTAGAGAGGCGGGTGTCAGTCTGTTCTCCCAAGTCACAGGTGACAAGACTAGAGGAAATGGCCTCAAGTTGTCCCAGGAGAGGTTCTAATTCAATGTTAGGAAAAAATTTTACAGTGAAAGGGCTATTAAGCATTGAAATGAGCTGCCCAGGGAAGTGGTTGAGGCACCATCTGTGTGAGCCAATGCAGACAGGACGCAGG